>LPNX010838561.1:228248-265706 GCA_001517045.1 Pseudotsuga menziesii | reverse complement strand
TCAATGATGTCATGGTAGAGATGGAAGGCATATAGAAAGTTTCTATGAGATATGGATGAATGTTGTATTGGCTAAATAGTTGCATGATGCATAAGAATTTTTCATTATGCATATGTAGTTCTAACCATGCAACTGGTGCATTTTAATTGTAGGAAAGGTCCTGTACAACCTCCTAAAAGAAAAGAAGGATGAGACTTTTTCCGAAGAACAAGTGATGACAATTCAATAAACATGAATCTGAAGCTTCCAGGGTCAGATACACCATGACGAAAGAAAGAGCTTCAGAGAGCGGTAGATCCACCTCTAAGGATGAAGACTGCCATGGGTATGAGAGATAACTCAAGATGAAGAAAAGAATGCCATGAAAGAAGATATGATCAAAGAATAATAGTTGATTATGGGGAATGATGTATATGATATGATTTCGAGACATAAAGGGAAGTATGTAGTATCTTCCATATGGATTTGCAAGAACAAGTATACAAAGCAAGAATCGTGATTTTCCTTAGAAAGAATAGACTATGACATGACATACTCTATTGACCAGTATATATCAAGCATAGAATCACCTGTACAGAATGAAGAAGGAAGATAATACTCCACTTCAGGGGGAGTGACTACAGAAGATATCTGAGTTGGACATGGTAAGACATGATGGACAACTTCTTGATGGATCAAGACTTTACCAAGAGTAAAGTGGGTTCCAACCTTCAAAGTTGAATGCAGAAGACTAGGATATGTTGATGATCTTACAAGATGAACTCATGGAAGATGTTATGATGAAAGAATACTAGAATGATGTTTGGGATATAGTACTCAAACCAGAAAGCAAGAATGTGGTATCTTACAAATGGATTTGCAAGATAAAATATGTTGCTGATAGAAGTAAGGAAAGACTTGTGGCTAGAAGTTTCTAGAAGAAAGAGGGAATTAATTCTGAAGAGACACTTACTCCAGAAAGCAAGGTACACTTCCTTCAGAATTATGATGGTAGTTGCTTCCATGATGAAGTAAAGACAAGCCTTCCTTAATGGTATGATTGGGGAAGATTTTTTACATCGAATAGTCACAAGGATTTGAAGTTGAAGATATATGGAGTCATATATGTAAGTTGAAGAAATCCCTCTATGGCATGAAGCAAGCTCCCAGAGCTTGGTATGGAAGGATAGACAATTTCCTGTAAATTATGGGCTTTACCAAGAGTAGATTTGATCCTAACCTTTATCCCCAGGTTGTAGAAGATGAACTTGTCATCTTGTTATTATATGTGGATGACTTATTCTTGACAGGGAATGAGAAATAGATCATGGAAAGCAAGAAGAAACTAGCAGAAGAATTTGAGATGAAATACCTTGGGTTAATGCATTATTTCATAGGTCTGGAAGTATGGCAAAGTTCAGAAGAAATCTTTCTCAACCAGGGAAAGTATGCGGTAGAGATATTGAAGAGATGGAATGCAAAGCCATGGCCACACCCATGGACTCCAACCTGAAACTGTTAGCTGATAATTCATTAGAGTTAGTGGATGCGACTCATTACAGACAGATCATTGGGTCATTGATGTACTTAAAAAAAACCAGACCAGACATTTGTTTTTCCATGAACAACTTAAGTCAATATCTTGTTCAACCAAGACGGGTTCACCTAGTAGCTGCAAAACATGTGGTGAGATATCTAAAAGGGACTATAGACCTTGGTATATACTATGATGATAGCCATGAGTATATATTGTATGGCTACATAGATGTAGATTGGGCTGGAAGTATCTCAGATAGAAAAAAGTACATCAGGTGGATGTTATAGTCTGGGATCTATTATGATTTCATGGTTTAGCAGAAAGCAGTCTAGTGTTGCTCTAAGCACAGCCGAAGCAGAATATTTAGTAGCTTACTCTACTAGTTGTGAAGCCATATGGCTTCAGAAGCTGATGTCAGGATTATTCAACCTAGAGTTGGACACTACCGTGATTCTATTTGATAACCAGAGTTGTGATGACAGAGAACCCTGTGTTCCATCGTAACAATAGAAATCCAGTATTTCTACATACTGTAGATGCAGATGATAGTGATTCCATATTTCTATACTGAATATAGAGATGATTATGCTTTCAGTATTTCTATACTGAAGATATAGATGATGATTCTTTCAGTATTTACATACTGGAGATACAGATGGTGATAGTTCAGTATTCACATACTAAAGATGTAGATGATGATGGTTTAGATGATGATGTGCTGATAGAGCCTCTGTCTCGAGTAAAGTTTGAACACTTTCGAGACAATATTGGTGTGGTTCGAAAGAACCTTCCTTGAAAGGGGGGGTAGTGATGTTGCAGTGGGATTGTATCATCCCTGGGCATCTTCCCTAAAGTGATCCGATGACCTCAATCCTCAAGAATGAAGAGGGATTGTATCATCCCGGGACATCTGTCCAAAAGTGATCCAGTGACCTCGGTCCTCGAGAATGAAGAGGGATTGTATCATCCTAGGACATCTGTCCAAAATAGATCCGGTGACTTTGGTCTTCGTGAATGTGGTGGGATTGCATCATCCCTGAACTTCGGTTCAAAATGTATCTATAGGTCTCGGCCCCCATGAATGTAGTGGGATTGTATAATCCCTGAACTTCAGTTCAAAATGTATCCAGAGGTCTCAGCCCCCGTGAATGTGGTAGGATTGCATCATCCCTGAACTTTAGTTCAAAATGTATCCAGAGGTCTCGGCCCCCATGAAAGTGGTGGATTGCATCATCCCTGAACCTCGGTTCAAAATGTATCCGAAGGTCTCGGCCCCCGTGAAAGTGGTAGGATTGTATCATCCTTGAACTTCGGTTCAAAATGTATCCGGAGGTCTCGGCCCCTGTGAAAGTGGTGGGATTGCATCATCCCTGAAATTCGGTTCAAAATGTATCCAGAGGTCTCAAACCCCATGAATGTGGTAGGATTACATCATCCCTGAACCTCAGTTCAAAATGTATCCAGAGGTCTCAGCCCCCGTGAAAGTGGTAGGATTGCATCATCCCTGAACTTCGGTTCAAAATGTATCTGGAGGTCTTGGCCCCCGTGAAAGTGGTGGATTGCATCATCCCTGAACCTCGGTTCAAAATGTATCCAGAGATCTTGGTCCCCGTGAATGTGGTAGGATTGTATCATCCTTGAACTTCGGTTCAGAATGGATCCAGTGAACTTCAGTCATCGAGAAGGTGCTAGGATTGTATCACCCTTGGACTTCAATTCAGAATGGATCCGGTGAACTTTGGTCATCGAGAAGGTGGTAGGATTGTATCATCCTTGAACTTTGGTTCATAATGCATCCAGTGAATTTGGTACTCGAGAACATGTGTTGATCCCATAATTCCTAGAGGAAGGATTGTCTGAGTTCCACAACTATGTTGATCCCGTAATTTCGAAAGGAAGGATCATTAGTAACTCTGTAAAGACCTAAATCCTGTATTTCTGAAAGGAAGGATCATTGAATTGATCCCATAATTCCAATAGGAAGGATTGTCTAAGTTCCACAGATGTGTTGATCACGTAATTCCGAAAGGAAGGATCATTAGTAACTTCGTAAAGACCTAAATCCCGTAATTCCACAAGGAAGGATCCTTGGTAGCTCCATAAAGACTTGATCCCATAATTCCAACAGGAAGGATTGTCTGAGTTCCACAGATGTGTTGATCCCGTAATTCCAATTGGAAGGATTGTCTGAGTTCCACAAATGTGTTGATCCCATAATTTCGAAAGGAAGGATCGTTACCAACTCCATAAAGACCTAAATCCTGTAATTCCGAAAGGAAGGATCGTTAGTAGCTCCGTAAAGACTTGATCCCATAATTCCAAAAGGAAGGATCATTTGAGCTCCATAGATGTGTTGATCCCATAATTCTAAAAGGAAGGATCGTTAGTAACTCTGTAAAGACCTAAATCCCATAATTCTGACAGGAAGGATTGTCTGAGTACCACAGACATTTTGATCCCGTAATTCCGAAAGGAAGGATCATGTTGATGTTTTGATGATGATGATGTTGATGTTTTGATGATGTTGATGTTTTGATGATAATGATGTTTTGGTGATGATGATATTTTCATGATGATGTTTCTGATCAAAAGATCAGAGTATGATGATGATGTTGTTGCTGATCGAAAGTGTTGAAGATGATGTTGCTGATTGAAAGGTCAAAGTGCTGAAGATGATGTTGTTGATTGAAAGGTCAAAGTGCTGAAGATGATGTTGCTGATCGAAAGGTCAAAGTGCTGAAGATGATGTTTCTGATCGAAAGGTCAAAATGCTGAAGATGATGTTGTTGATCGAAAGGTCAAAGTGCTGAAGATAATGTTGCTGATCGAAAGGTCAAAGTGCTGAAGATGTTGTTGATCGAATCAGTCAAAGTATTAATGATGATGAAGACTGAAGATTGAAGATGAAGATTATATAATGTTGAAAAGATTCCAATGATTTATAGATGTATTACCCTGATGATGTTGATGATGTCCTCTATCTCTTTCCTACTATTGTTGTTGTTGATGTTGTTCTAGAATACCCTTCTCGTTAAGGGGGAGTGTTGAAATATTGTAACTTTGAAGAATATTCTATATGTATCTTTTGTGGTCCCCGATGGTCATACCAAGAGAACCACTTGTATTATATTGTACCCCAATGCTTCTAATCGAAAGAACTAATAAGAGTCATGAGGTTGTCCCCTCTAATTGTAAAGGTGGGTCATTAGCACCCCAGTGTGGTTACTTGAGCCTACATGTGTAACTCGAGCCTACATGATTAACTTGATCCTACATGTCGGATGAGTTAATTGAAGTGAACGGATGAATATAAATAGAGGTGTAGCTCTCCTCATTTGAACACACACTCTCACTTGTATAGCACATTAGTGGAGAGGAGAGAAAAGTATCTGGAGAAGGAGGAGGATCAGGCTTTGATATCCTTGTTGGTTTTATCTTTTATCTTTTGGGGCATCTATATTGAGGAAGCTTTTGCTAGGTTTTTCCCTTTAGGGTTTTCCCAGGATAAATATTTGTGTTCTCTTTTTGTATGGTTGTGCTTGTCTATCTTTTAGTGATCCTGTTTATATGCTTTTGTTATGAAATCAAAATGAAATACTAATGATCTAGCTTATCATATGAAAATTTAACACTACCACCATTTCATAAGGGCTCATAGACTCATCACTTCCCCTTGGAAGGAACCTCGATCTGGAGAACACCAAGCTTCTCCCTAAAGTACTCAAACCTCACTCTAGCTAATGGCTTGGTCAACACATCAGATATCTGCTCGTCTGTCTCAACATACTAGAGCTTCACTACTCCTGTCTACACCATATCACTGATATAGTGATATTTGATCTCGATATGCTTCGACTTGTCATGGAACACCAGGTTCTCCGAAAACTTCACACAACTCTGGTTGTCTCAATATATACTAGTAGCATCCAACTAGAGATCAAACAAATCAAATATTAGCTTCCTCAGCCACACTACCTCACAACTAGTCGAACAAGCTGCGACATACTCTAGTTCGGCTGTACTCAATGCCACATAGGACTTCTTCCTACTAAACCAAGAGATCACACCTGATCCCATACTTAAGCATCACCCCGAAGTGCTCTTCCTATCAATGGCACTTCCTGCCCAATTTGAATCCACATAACCCTCCAGGTTAATCTTCTGATTTGCCTCATACTTGAGCCCATAATTAATTGTACCCTTTAGGTACCTCAGAATATGCTTTGCAGCAATCAGGTAAACATGTCTTGGATATGTTAGTAACTAGCTCAATGTGTTCAGAACAAAGCAAATATCTAGTCTTGTATCTATCAGGTACATTAAGGACCCAATAATCTGATGATACATCATAGCATCAATCGACTCTGATGAAGCATCACTCAATAGCTTCAGGTTTGATGACATAGGTGTGGTCATGGCCTTGCAGTCCATCATCCTGAATCTCTTCAGGATCTCTACTGCATAAGAGATCCTTGATGTACCTGACTCTGATGAAGCATCACTCAATAGCTTCAAGTTCGATTCCATAGGTGTGGTCATGGCCTTGCAATCCATCATCCTGAATCTCTTCAGGATCTCTTCCACACCTCCATGCCTAGAAAGTGGTGCATCATACCCAAGTCCTTCATCTCGAACTCAACAACAAGCTTCCTCTTCATATCAGCAATCAACCCATCCTCACCTGTTACAAACAGGTCATCTACATACAGTAGGAGTATCATTAGGTTCCCTTCTTCAACCTTGCAGTAAAGGTTGGAATCCACTTTAGTCTTGGTAAAGCCCAAACTAGTTAGGAAGGTGTCAATCCTACCGTACCATGTCCTTGGTGCCTATTTCAAACCGTACATGGATTTCTTCAATTTACACACATGATTTTCCCTGTCATGTGTCTCAAAACCGAGTGGATGCTCCACATACACTTCCTCTTCCACTACACCATTCAAGAAAGCAGTATTCACATCCATCTGGTGTATCTTCCATTTCATTACTGTAGCCAGAGGAACTACTGATATGATGGAAGTGTATCTTGCTACAAGTGCAAAATTTTCTTCATAATCTATTCCTTCTTTCTGGGAGAAGCCATGAGCCACAAATATTGCTTTATATTTCTCTATGCTGCCATCTGCAACATGCTTGATCTTGTAGATCCACTTGGAAGTCACAACAAAATTCCCCTCTGGCCTTGGGACAACATCCCATACATCATTCTTCATGATCGAATGATACTCCTTGATCATAGCATCCTTCCATTCTTTCTTCTCTACTGCTTCTTCATAGTTGGAAGGTTCTTTATTAATGATGTCACATAATAGGGCTGCATAACCTGAGTAGGACCTAGTTCTTTTCCTCTCTCTGTGCATTTCTTCTGGAGCCCCATATATTTCTGCACCTTGGATAGACTCTCGTACCCATGCAGGTTTCCTCTTGTTAGGATTCTTCTCTTGGGGTGGATCTACAAGTTCCCAGGGTTCTTCTATTTCTCGATCTTCATCTTGATTTGCATCATTCATAGTTGTATCTTGAATTCTGGGTGCTTTTGCTTCTTCAGGGTCTTCAACAGGTTTCTTTATGGATTTGTTTTAAGCTAAGTCTTCGTCAAATGTTATTTCTCTACTAATTTCAATCTTCTTGAATCCTGGGAAGTATATTCTGCAAGCCTTCGATATTTCACTATATCCCACAAATATACCCTTGTTTCCTGAAGGGTCTCACTTTGTCCTCTTTCCTTTTGGAATGTGTATGCACACTGGACATTCAAATATTCTGAGATGACTGACTTTCAGTTTCTTGTCAAAGAATACTTATTCAAGTGTCTTGTTCTCAATTACTCTATATGGAGTACGGTTATGTACATACACAACTATTATAGCAGCTTATGCCCATAGATGCATGGGGAGATCTTGATCATGAAGCATTCCCCTTGCAACTTCCATAGTTGTTCTATTCTTCCTTTCTACAACCCCATTCTGTTGTGTATTATATGGAGTATTCAACTCCCTCTTAATCCTTGACTCTCTGCATAATTCTTTGAATTCATTTGATGTGAATTCACTGCCATTGTCTGATCGAAAGGTATTGATTTTATTTTCTGTGTGGTTCTCGATCAAGGCTTTGAATTCTTTGAACTTGTTGAATACTTCATCTTTGTTTTTCAATAATTATATCCATGTCTTCCTAGAAAAATCATCAATGAAAGAAACATAGTATACATACCCACTCAATGAAATGGATGACATTGGACCGCATATATCGGAGTGGATGATTTCCAAGATTCATTTTGCCTTGCTCTCGCTACTTGGAAATGTCTTCTTTGTGTTCTTTGCTTTCACACATCCTTTGCAAACACCTTCATGTTTTGTCTATATTTCTGGAATACCTTCAACAGGTTTGCTTGCAAGTGGTAGTTCCCTATAATGCACATGTGTAAGCCTTCTATGCCAAAGTTCATTTGGCTCTACTGAGTCAAGGACCAAGGCTTGTTCTGGTTGGCCCTTTAGCTTGTATAATCCTCCCTTTTGTTCTCCAATCACTACTGCATCATCTATAGTCTTTCCCTTTGGCCACATAAGGACTTGGCCATCTATGAATGCAACCCTCATGCCTTTTGCATCCAATCCAGATATGGAGAGGAGATTATTCTTTAGTCTTGGTACAAATAAGACATCCTTGATCTTCATATACTTTCCAGATTCTGTATTGTAGGAGGATTCACCACTACCTTTTATTGGATACTGGTATTCATCCCCAAGTTTCACTGTCTATAATACAATAATTGCTTCCATGTGTGACAATTCCTGTGAGGGAAAAAATCAGAACATACTCTTCATCACTTGAACAATATTCATTTTCTTATTTAACTCTTTTCCTGGGAGGATCATCATCCTCTGCAGTGTGAGAATTATTTTTTATTTTGTCCTTATTCTTGGGAGAGTTACTCTTATTTCTACGACAATATCTGGCGTAGTGTCCTCTCTAAAGACAAGTAAAACATCTGAGTTTAGATAGATCTTTGTTATATCTTCTAGGGTTATCTTTCTGGTGAGAATACTTACCTTTGGGATGATGAAGGCCCTTATTCTTTTCTTAGAGTGTACTATGAGAGCTTGATTTTCATTTCCCATATTTTCTTCTCGGGATACTATTCGAGCTTCTTCTTGTGAGCATTCCTCCCACAGCCTACTGAAGGTGAATAGCTTTCTTCTAGCAAAAATCACTTGGAAGAAGGAGTCCCATGACCTAGGGATACCATTCAAGGTGGTCATCACAATATCTGCATTCTCCACTTCTTCATCTACTTCTTCAAGTTTTTCTTTAATCTGGGAGACCCTTATAAAGTATGACTATATGGTCTCTGCATTCTGGATCTTCACATTCTTCAATTTATTTCTCAAAGTCATCTTATGATTTATGTTCTTCCCTTCAAATAGTTTGGTCAAGGCATCAAACATCTCTTTAGGTGTCTTTAGGGAGGACACCTATGGTATGAGGTGATCCTTGATTGAATAAGCAATAATCCTATTATCCTTGATCAATTTCTTCTTGTGTAAGGCCTTAGCCTCATCTCCCTTTAGAACTGGAACCTCTCCACTGATGTAGGAGTCCAATTCATTTTCTTCAAGAACTAGTGAGATCCTATACTTCCATGCTCGAAATTTATCAGCCCCCTCAAGATTTTCATCAATATTGGTGTGATGATACATCTTAACTGAGAAACTCAAATGTAAATACAAAATACTTATATCTTACCAATTTGAGAAGTTGAAAACTAGATCTGGCGCTGATCTTCTGCAGTGTTGGTTTTCTAGTTCCGGGGAAAATTAGGTTTTGACTTTCCTAGAGTTCTACTCAACCAAAAACTTCGATATTGGTCTCTAAATTTTTATTTTGAGGAGGAGAGTAAACATATGCTGGGCTCACTCAAAAATTCCACTTCTGTGAAAAGCCCTAATTTCCCGATGTAGTGATCGGTTAAAAACTAAAAAATCTCAGAATCAAATTTTGCTTCGACAAAAAGATGCGCCATTCAATAGAGAGTCATCCTAGCCTCCTTTTTCTAATGGATTGTGGAGAGAGACCCAAAAATTAAGAATCCCTACATTCTGCAGCTGCATAGTGTCGTCTTCTCAGGTTAGCTCTGATACCATGTTAGATTTAAGCAATATGATCTTAGGATCTTATATGAGAGAATAACATGCACACCAATCAATCACAAGAGACAATAGACACAAATATTTTCCTCGGGGAAACCATAAAGGAGAAAACCCTGCAACTTGCTCATAGATGGAATGAGCACTAATGGCAGCAGTAAAACCCAAAGACAAAAATATGATCTCCAACAACTATTCTCTCTCTCACCTATGCGCTATATCTGGGTGAGTGTGTGTTTTAAATAGAGAGTATCACTCTCTATTTATACTAGTTTCCAACTTGACAATCACTTACCAGGGCCAACTTCTCTAAGATATTCTAATAACCCTAGTGCCCCACAACTGTGGGGACTTTTCCCCCCGATCAACTAGGAGGGTTAACCTCTATGACTTTACATGACTTGATTACATTAATGATTCTCTTGATATGGACATCTAGGACCAATGAAATACAATATATAAAATATAAAAGTGAATACATTCCAAAGTTATAGATACATCAGCACTCAGTAGGGACTGACAGGTTGTTTCTAACAACCAAGGGACTGTTTGGACAAAGGATTTTTGAGCTAGTAATATCCGTTAATACTCTTTTAGAGATGGAATAATTGTTAGCATGCTAATCAATGAAATCTAGGAAGATTAGGGTTTGGTAAGTAGTAGAATAATGAAAATAGGACTGGTAGAAATTATGAATATATGTTCCCTGGTCTTTTAGAAGATTTATCTTTTGTTTGACAGTATCATTGAGTCCATTAAGCAAAATGGTGTCAAAAACATCTGCATCTCTGTCTTCAAATAGTTCCTCTATTTTTTGGTATTCTAAGTTCATGGCTTCTACATTCTCGACTTGAGCCATTTTAAATAGTTCCAATGGAGAAAAAATGCCTACCTAGTGTATTGACAAGTGGGCAAAGGACAATGTGTGCGTTGGTTGCTTCTACACAATCTTTAGCTTTCATTTTCCAATGCAAGAGAATAAAATAATACCCTAATTCCACATGCAATGTACTTTTATATTCTTTTATATTCATATCAGTCTTGCACCTTCTATAGTAGAAACAATTCTCAACCTTCCATCTTGTATGATTCATTCTATGTTGTCGATCCTTTTTCCAACTTAATCCTTGGTTTCCATCCATTACAACGCTATCTCCCTTATCCTTCCTACAAATCAGAATTTGAGATTGAATTATAGCCATTGATTTAGATAAGGATCTTTCTTAGTCGTTGATCTTCATCTATCTTAACTAGTTTCATGGGTTTCCTTCCATACTCAGAGTGAGAATGTTCTAGTTGTGAAATTATTTCGGACCATAAATTATCCCTAGATCTAATCTACACCATTCATTTCCTATACCCTTTAACTCCATTTCACAGATCCACCAATTTTCTTCTTCCTCGCACCTTCATCTTTTGAAATCACTTCGAGCCGTAGATTTGTGTCTACTTAGATCCTCGCCCTTTATTCTATATCCTCTTTACCTTCATTTCACAACCCCCATAATTCTATTCTTCCTTATACTTTCGAATTGCGAAATGATATCAACCATAGATTTCAATCTTACTTGCATCTCAACCGTCCAATGATACGGTCCCTACCAAATTTCGCAATTTCAGAAAGTTCTTTCCTCCGTGTATATTTGACCTGCAAAATTATTTTTGGCCATAGATCAGGTTTAGAGCTTAATATAAGCCGCCGAAAGATAAATCTCCTACCCAATTTCGTAGTCTTCCGACATGACTTACCCCTTTCTAGTTCACATTGTGAAATCATCCTAGACTGTGGATCAAGAATCCACCTAGATCTTCACCATTCAAGTTTGTTGGGCCTACCATATTTCATTGAAATGAAAAGTTCATTTACTCATGCATGTTGCACCTACGAAATCAATGCCTGTCATGGATCTATCTCCACCCCATATCATAGCCGTTAAAACATGCAGGTCCTACAGGATTTTGCATATTGAGAAATGTAACTATCATGTCCAAGTTTTAACTATGAAATAAATCTCCAACACATATCCTTATCAATGAATGATCTTGATCGTCGGAACATGTGTAGCCTACGGGATTTCACAATTTTGAAAAGTTAATTTCCTTGTGCATGTTGATATTGTGAAATCCACCTCAGCCATAGATATTCAACATCATATGATCTTATTTATTAAAATATGGAGCGCCTACAAGATTTCACGCATTCAAGAAATTAATTTCTTCGTGCATGTTCACTCAGCAATATCTTTGTCCTTCGTTGATCTGTCTCCATCTATCTATCTAACAGTTGATCCTGCCTACAAGTTAATCCTCTTCCTCCAATGTCAAAAATTATTTAGAATGGGAATCTTATCTTGGTGAAATCATCTGCAGCCTTTGATCTTCTCCGATGTACATCTAGGCCCTCCATTCCTATCACCATATAACCTTGAGTAGATTTTCTTGTTCATGCACATTTACAAGGTTAAAAATTAGGATTTTTCAATTGTTTTGGATTCAAGAATTAAGAATAATCCTTCATAACTATTAGATTTTTAACATTAATCTAGCATTATATTAGGATCTTTAACTAAGAGAATAACAAGCACATCAATCAAACACAAGAGACAATGAACACAATGTTTTTCCTTGGGGAAACCATAAATGGAGAAAACCCTGCAACTTCCTCAGAGATAGAATCAGCACCAAAATTAAAACCCCAAAACAGTAAGACGATCTCCCAACAATAGTAGCCTCTTTCTTCCTAGCCCCAATGTATTCTTCTTCCTCAACTATGCGCTACAACTGAGTTTGAGTGAGTGTGTGATAAATAGAGAGGCTAGCTCTCTATTTATACTAATTCCTGACTTGACTAAACCCTACTAGGGCTGATTTCTATGGGAGAGTCTAATAACCCTAGTGCCCCAAAATTGTAGGGACTTTAACCCTTGATCAATATGAGGGTTACCCATAATGACTTGACATGACTTGTTTACATTATAGAACCTCCCGATAGGAACATCGGGGTACAATACATAAGATATACAAGTTAATAAATTCTGAAGTTACAATTACATCAACACTCCCTCTTAACTAGGAAGGTATTCTCTTGACACAATTTATCAGCACAAGTCTTCTTCTCTGTATCATCTAGATCATCATCTTCAAGTCATCTTCATCTTCAAGTCATTTTCATCTTTGGATCTGGATCATCATCACTAGATCTAGATCATCACTAGAATATCATCACTAGATATGGATCATCACTCAATCTGGATCATCACTAGATCTAGATCATCACTAGATCTGGATCATCACTGGATCTGGATCATCACTTGATCTGGATCATCACTGGAATATCATCACTGGATCTAGATCATCACTCGATCTGGATCATCACTGGATCTAGATCATCACTTGATATGGATCATCACTGGAGCATCATCTCCGGATCTGGATCATCACTCAATATAGATCATCATTTCTGGATCATTATCACTGGATCATCATCATGAGTTCTATCTCCTGATTCTTCTCGTCACAGGAAGTTCTACAAAGCCAGCCATTTTTCATGCTAGTTGTAGGTCTTCTTCAATGCTTATATCTGACACCAAGTTAGAATGGCCTACCCAGCACTTACATCTGACCATGAGAGGAACACATCCAACACCATGTTAGAAAGGCATGCCCAACACTCACATTCGATCATGAGGAACACATCCCACAACCCTATCAGAAAGGATTAGTACTTATATCTAGCCATGCGGGAACACATCCTGCAACCATGCTAGAAAGGCTCTGCACTTACATCTAGCCATGCAGGAACACATCCTGCAACGTTGCTAGAAGGGCTCTACACTTACATCCAACCATGCATGAACATATCCTGCAACCTTGCTGGAAGGGCTTTGCACTTACATCCAACCATGTGGGAACACATCCTACAAACTTGCTAGAAGGGCTCTGCACTTACATCCAACCATGCAGGAACACATCCTGCAACCTTGCTGGAAGGGCTCTCAACCCCAGGTTGAGGGTTCCTGGTAACTAACCAAGTGCCTCCATTCTCCAAGAGAATGGAATCAAACCTTACATTTGATCAAGTGGGAACACATCCCTCAATCACATCAGAATGGCCATGCACTCATATATGATCATGTGGGAACACATCCCACAGTCATATCAGAATGGCCCTCAGTCCTAGACCAAGTATTCCTGGTAACTGACCAGGCACCTCCATTCCAAGAATAGTAATAGCCCTTATATCTGATCATGTAGGAACCAATCCCATAGTCATATCAGAATGGCTTAGCACTCACATCTAACATGGAGGGAACCAATCCTCTCACCATGACAGAATGGCCCAGCCCTTACATCTAACCATGGAAGGAACCAATCCTCTCACCATGTCATAATGGCTCACAGACTCATCAATTCCACTTGGAAGGAACCTTGATATGGAGAACACCAAGCTTCTCCCTGAAGTACTCAAACTTCACTCTGGCTAATGGATTCATCAACACATAAGCTATTTGTTCATTCGTCGAAACATACTAGAGCTTCAATGCTCCCCTCTACACCATATCCCTGATATAGTGATATTTGATCTCAATATGCTTCAACTTGTCATGGAACACCGGGTTCCCCAACAACTTCACACAACTCTGGTTCTTGCAATATATACTGTTAAATTTTCATATGCTAAGCTAGATCATTAGTATTTCATTTCGATTTCATAACAAAATCATATAAATAGGATCATTAAAAGATAGACAAGCACAACCATACAAAAGGAGAACACAGAGATTTATCCTGGGAAAACCCTAAAGGGAAAAACAAAGCAAAAGCTTCCTCAATATAGATGCCCCAAAAGATAAAAGATAAAACCAACAAGGAGATCAAAGCCTGATCCTCCTCCTTCTCCAGCTACTTCTCTTCTCCACTAATGCGCTACACAAGTGAGAGTGTGTGTGTCTCAAATGAGGAGCACCACACCTCTATATATATTCATCCGTTCACTTGAATTAACTCATCCGACATGTAGGCTCGAGTTAATCATGTAGGCTCGAGTTACACATGTAGGCTCAAGTAACCACACTGGGGTGCTAATGACCCACCTTTACAAATAGAGGGGATGACCTCATGAATCTTATTAGTTCTTCCGATTAGAAGCATCGGGGTACAAGATAATACAAGTGGTTCTCCCGGTACGACCATCGAGGACCACAAAATATACATATAGAATATTCTTCGAAGTTACAATATTTCAACACTCCCCCTTAACAAGAAGGGTATTCTACAACAACATCAACAACAACAATAGTAGGAGAGGACATCATCAACATCATCAGGGTAACACATCTATAAATCATTGGAAGCTTTTCAACATCATATATTCTTCGTCTTCAATATTTGACGATATCAACTCTTTAATCAACATCAGCATCTTTTGACCTTTTGATCAGCAACATCTTCAACACTTTTGATCTTTCGATCAGAAACATCTTCAGCACTTAGACCTTTCGATCAGTAGCAACATCTTCAGCACTTTGACCTTTTGATCAGCAACATCTTCGGCACTTTGACCTTTCGATCACCAACATTTTTAGCAACATCTTCAACACTTTGACCTTTCGATTGGCAGCAACATCTTCAGCACTTTTACCTTTCGATCATCACCAATATCTTTAGCATTTTGATCAGTAATATCTTCAGCACTTTGATATTTCGATCAGCAAAGACATCTTCAGCATTTTGACCTTTCGATCAGCAACATCATCACATTCTGATTAGTAACATCGTGATCAGCACCATCATCATACTTCAACTCTCGAACAGAATCATCATCATCATATTCTGATCTTTTGATCAGTATGTCGTCATCATCACATACTGATCATCATCATCGTCACACTCTGATCTTTCGATCAGTACATCATCATCATCATACTCTTGATCGTTCGATCGGTACATCATCATCATACTCTGATATTTTGATCAATACATCATCATCATCATAAAAACATCATCATCATGAAAACATCAACATCATCAAAACATCATTATGATCAAAACATTCAACATCATCAAAACATCAAAATATCATCATCATCACACTCTGATCTTTCTATCAGTACATCATCATCATCATAAAATCATTATCATCAAAACATCAACATCATCAAAACATCAACATAATCATCATCAAAACATCAACATGATCCTTCCTTTCGTAATTACGGGATCAACATGTATGTGGTACTCAGACGATCCTTCCTATCAGAATTACGGGATTTAGGTCTTTACGGAGTTACTAACGATCCTTCATTTCGGAATTATGGGATCAACACATTTGTGGAGCTTAGATGATCCTTCCTTTCAGAATTACGGGATCAAGTCTTTACGGAGCTACTAATGATCCTTCCTTTCAGAATTACGGGATTTAGGTCTTTACAGAGTTGCTAATGATCCTTCCTTTCAGAATTACGGGATCAACACATTTGTGGAACTCAGACAATCCTTCCTATTGGAATTATGGGATCAACACATCTGTGGAACTTAGACAATCCTTCCTATTGGAATTATGGGATCAACACATCTGTGGAACTCAGACAATCCTTCTTGTTGGAATTACGGGATCAAGTCTTTGCGAAGCTACCAACGATCCTTCCTTTCGGAATTATGGGATTTAGGTCTTTATGGAGTTACTAACGATCCTTCCTTTCGGAATTACGGGATCAACACATCTGTGGAACTTAGACAATCCTTCCTATTGGAATTACAGGATCAATTCAATGATCCTTCCTTTCGGAATTACAGGATTTAGGTCTTTATGGAGTTACTAACAATCCTTCCTTTCGAAATTATGAGATCAACACAGTTGTGGAACTCAGACAATCCTTCCTATTGGAATTACGGGATCAACACACGTTCTCGAGTACCAAAGTCACCGGATCTATTCTAAACCGAGGTTCAAGGATGATACAATCCTACTACCTTCTCAATGACCGAAGTTCACCGGATCCATTCTGAACCAAAGTTCAAGGATGATACAATCCTACCACCTTCTCAATGACCGAAGTTCACCAGATCCATTCTGAACCGAAGTTCAAGGATGATACAATCCTGCTAGATACTCGATGACCGAGGTCACTGGATCACTTCTGGACATATGTCCCAGGATGATACAATCCCTCTTCATTCTCGAAGACCGAGTTCTCTAAATCACTTCTGGACATATGTCCCAAGATGATACAATCCCATTGCAACATCACTACTCCCCCTTTTAAGGAAGGCCTTTCCAAACCACACCAAGCTTGTCTCGAAAGTGTTCGAACTTTACTCGGGACAGAGGCTTCATCGACACATCACCATCTAAACCATCATCATCTACATCTTTAGCATGTGAATACTGAACTATCACCATCTGTATCTCCAGTATGTGAATACTGAAAGCATCATCTATATCTTCAGTATGGGAATACTAAAACATCATCATCTACATCTTTATCTTGTATGTAGAAATATCGGATTTCTATGTGTTACGACGGAACACAGGGTTCTCTATTATCACATAGAATCAATGTAGTATCCATATTCAGGTTACGGAGACCTGATATCAGCTTCTGAAGCCATATGGCTTCACAACTTAGCAGAGCAATCTGCTATGTATTCTGCTTTTGTTGTTCTAAGAGAAACACTGGACTGTTTCCTACTAAACCATGAACTCATAGCAGACCCCAAACAAAATCATCTACCTGATGTGTTTTTCCTGTCTGAGATACTTCCAACCCAATCTGCATCTATATAGCCATACAATATGTAGTCATGGCTACCATCATAGTATATACCAAGGTCTATAGTCCCTTTCAGATATCTCATCACATGTTTTGCAGCTACTAGGTGAACCCATCTTGGTTGAACAAGATATTGACTTAAGGTGTTCACAGCAAAAAAAATGTCTGGTCTGGTATTTGTTAAGTACATCAATGAACCAATGATCTGTCTGTAATGAGTCGCATCTACTAACTCTTATGAGTCATCATCTAACAGCTTCAGATTGGAGTCCATGGGTGTGGCCATGGCTTTTCATTCCAACATATTTAATCTCTTCAATATCTCTACTGCATACTTTCCCTGGTTGAGAAATATTTCTTCTGAACTTTGTCATATTTCCAGACCTAGGAAATAGTGCATTAACCCAAGGTATTTCATCTCAAGTTCTTCTGCTAGTTTCTTCTTGCTTTCCATGATCTGTTTCTCCTTCCCTGTCAAGAATAAGTCATCCACATATAATAACAGGATGACAGGTTCATCTTCTACAACCTTGAGATAAAGGTTAGGATCAGCTTTACTCTTGGTAAAACCCATAATTGACAGGGAACTGCCATACCAAGCTCTGGGAGCTTGCTTCATGCCATAGAGGCCCTTCTTCAACTTACATATATGAGTCCATCTGTTTTCAACTTCAAATCCTTTCGATGTAAAACTCTTCCCCAATCATACCATTAAGGAAGGATTGTCTTTACTTCATCATGGAAGCAACTACCATCATAGTTCTGAAGGAAGTGTACCTTGCTTCCTGGATTAAGTGTCTCTTCAAAATTAATTCCCTCTTTCTTATAGAAACCTCTAGCCACAAGTCTTTCCTTACTTCTATCAACGACATATGTTATCTTGCAAATCCATTTGTAAGATACCACATGCTTGCTTTCTGGTTTGAGTACTATATCCCAAACATCATCATAACATCTTCCATGAGTTCGTCTTGTTAAATCATCAACATATCCTAGTCTTCTGCATTCAACTTTGAAGGTTGGAACCCACTTTACTCTTGGTAAAGTCTCGATCCATCAGGAAGTTGTCCATCATGTCGTACCGTGTCAAACTCAGATATATTCTATAGTCACTCTCCCTGAAGTGGAGTATTATATTCCTTCTTCATTCTGTATAGGTGATTCTATGCTTGATATATACTAGTCAATAGAGTATGTCATGTCATAGTCTATTCTTTCTGAGGAAAATCACGATTCTTGCTTTGTACACTTGTTCTTGCAGATCCATATGGAAGATACTACGTACTTCCCTTTATGTCTCAAAATCATATCATATACATCATTCCCCATAATCAACTGTTATTATTTGATCATAGCTTATTTCATAGCATGTTTTTCTTCATCTTGAGTTATCTCTCATACCCATGGTGGTCTTCATCCTTCGAGGTGGATCTAACGCTCCTTGAAGCTCTTTCTTTCGTCATGGTGTCTCTAACCCTGGGAGCTTCAGATTCATGTTTATTGAATTGTCATCACTTGTTCTTCAGAACAAGTCTCATCCTTGTTTTCTTTTAGGAGGTTGTACAGGACCTTTCCTACAATTCAAATGCACCAGTTGCATGGTTATAACTACATATTCATAACGACAAATTCTTATACATCATGAAACTATTTATCCAATACAACATTCATCCATATCTCATAGAAACTTTCTATATGCCTTCCATCTCTACCATGACATCATTGAGATTGTGCACTAATCCAATATGTCAGCAAATAGGTTTCATTCTAGATAAGTAACAATGGATATTTGTATAGAACCATGAGCTACTTACCCATCACATGCATGCAAACAACACATCAACTAAATATAATCAAATGCATAACAAAACAATATCATTAAATGACAATTGAATACTTATCTTTTGTTTGTTTCATGGGTAGACTCCTTCTTGATCATTCTGCTTCATCATCTTCTTCATCCATGAAATCATCATTTCTTATCCAAATGATAATATGGACAAGAGGTTCATCAAGAATTGAGTTCTTCATATTCCTCATCGCTTGAGGGATCTTCTTTGAATGGTGAGAGCTTGATCTTCAATTTGCTCCCATCTTGAATGGTGAGAGATTGATCATTCTTTGAATGGTGAGAGTCAACTGAAAGTAATCACTTCCTTTTGGCACACATTCCTCACATGAATGAATCCCATGATCATGGGAGGCCATTCTCTGCTTCTTCTTCTACCACTTCAAGATGTTATGCATTCTGGATCTTCACATTCTTCAACTGTTTTCTCAAATCCATCTTCTGAATTATGTTCTTATCTTCAAATAGCTTTATCAAGGAATCAAACATCTTCGGTGTCTTTAGGGAAGACACTTGTGGTACAAGTTGATCCGTGATTGAATCAACAATGATCTTCTTGGCCTTGATCAAGTTCTTCTTGTGTAAGGCTTTGAGGCTCATCTCCCTCTAGAACTGGAACCTCTCTACTCATGTAGGTGTCCAATTCATTTTCTTCAGAGAGATCAAATACTTCCATGCTTGAAATTTTTCAACTTCACAAAGCTTATAATCAAGCTGATGTGATAGATCACTTTGAAATGAGAACCTCAAATGCAAATAACAAAAGATTAGATCTTACCGATTTGAGGTGTCCGTCCTGCTTCCAGAGCTGGCTGATCTAGGGTTTGTCTGAGAAACCCTAATTTTCAAAACTTTGAATATTTCAAATTTGATTGGATAGAAATATATATCTCTTCAAATGGAGCTGTCCAATGTACTCCTTTTCTGAAAACAGTGGAGGGAAGCTCCCGGAACAGGAAGCCCTATTTTTTCAATTTCTTCTGCAGAAATGCTTGTTATTGTTTCTATGATATCTCTGAAATTACTGCTCCTATGTGTCTAAAGTTTCTTAATAATGTAGAATCACATGTCTCTGATCCAAAACCATAGGTTTCATCAGAATTGGTTTCACCAATTGGGATTTATGATCATTTTCCCAAGGTGACCTGTTACAGGACTATTCAGAATAGTGAAGTTGTACAGCATGCCACATGTCACCGGTTCCTATTCAGGTTCAAAAATTCAGACCATAGAAATTAAAGGCCGTGCTATTTCTAGAACATCTTCATTAATTCCATTTGGACCTCTGTATCCCACGCTACAGCAATTCTCCCCAAGTATCCTATTTAGGGATGAATTCTGGAAGAGGCTGGTACCCTAACTTGGAGGGATCATATATCCCAGAATATAATGAATATGAGGCTGAATTTTTGATACAGTGTAAATTAGGATTTTATATTCAGCCTTGTCAATTTTCAACTCTTGAGCCTTCGCCAATCTTAGAATATAGTGAATGTACCAAAACTTAGTAGTTTTAGTATTTAGGGTTTTTCCAGATCGGGGTCAAACTAGGGTTTGACTTTCCTGGAGTTTCACCCAACCAAATTTCTTGATCCAGGTCTCTTATCCTGGGAAAACCCTAAAGCGAAAAACCCAGCAAAATCTTCCTCAGTATAGATTCCCCAAAAGATAAAAGATAAAACCAACAAGGAGATTAAAGCCTGATCCTCCTCCTTCTCCATCTACTTCTCTTCTCCACTAATGCGCTACACAAGTGAGAGTGTGTGTGTCTCAAATGAGGAGTACCACACCTCTATTTATATTCATCCATTCACTTGAATTAACTCATCCAACATGTAGGCTCGATTTTATCATGCAGGCTCGAGTTACACATGTAGGCTCAAGTAACCACATTGGGGTGCTAATGACCCACCTTTACAAATAGAGGGGACAAAAATCTTATTATTTATTTCGATTAGAAGCATCGGGGTACAATATAATACAAGTGGTTCTCCCAGTAGGACCATCGGGGACCACAAAAGATACATATAGAATATTCTTCAAAGTTACAATATTTCAACATATACAAGTAGCATCTAACTGGAGATCAAATGAATCAGACAGTAGCTTCCTCAACCATACTACCTCACATCTAGCTGAAAAAGCTGTGACATACTCTACTTCAGCTATACTCAGTGCCACACAAGATTTCTTCCTGCTAAACCAAGAGATCACACTTGATCCCATACTGAAGCAACACTCTAAAGTGCTCTTCCTATCGATGGCACTTCCTACCCAATCTGAATCAACATGACCCTCCAGGTTAATCTTCTAATTCACCTCATACTTAAGCCCATAATCAACTGTACCCCTCAGGTACCTCAGAATATGCTTTGCAGTAATCACGTGAACATGTCTCATATCTGTCAAGAATTCGCTCAAGGTGTTCACAGCAAAGCAAATATCTGGTCTCATGTTCATCAGGTACATCAAGAACCCAATCATCTGACGATACATCGTAGCATCAACCGCTTCTGATGAAGCATCACTCAATAGCTTCAGTCTCGATGCCATAGGTGTGGTCATGGGCTTACAGTCCATCATCCCGAATCTCTTCAGGATCTCTATTGTATATTTCCCTTGTCCCAGGGAAATTCCCTCTGCATTCTGCCACACCTCCATGCCTAGAAAATAATGCATCATACCCAAGTCCTCCATCTTAAACTCAAAAGCAAGCTTCCTCTTCATATCAGCAATCAACCCATCCATACCTAATACAAACAGATCATCTACATACAGTAGGAGCATCACTGGGTTGCCATCTTCAACCTTGCAGTAAAGGTTGGAATCTGCTTTACTCTTGGTAAAATCCAAACTGGATAGAAAGTTGTCAATTTTATCGTACCACGTCCTGGGTGCCTGTTTCAAACCGTACAGGGATTTATTCAATCTACATACATGAGACTCTATGTCATGTGTCTCAAAACCGAGTGGTTGTTCCACATATACTTCTTCTTCTACTACACCATTCAAGAAAGTAGTCTTGACATCCATCTGGTGTATCTTCCATTTCATCACTGCAGCTAGAGAAAGTACTGATATGATAGAAGTGTATCTGGCTACAGGTGCAAAATTTTCTTCATAGTCTATTCCTTGTTTCTGGGAGAAACCACGAGCACCAAATCTTGCTTTATACTTTTCAATGCTACCATCTGCAGCATGCTTGATCTTGTAGATCCATTTGGAAGTTAAAAATGACTTCCCTTCTGGTCTTGGGACAACATCCTAAAACATCATTCTTCATGATTGATTGATACTCTTCGATCATAGAATCCTTCCATTATTTTTGTTCTGTCATTTATTCATAATTGGAAGGTTCTTTATCGATGAAATCACATAATAAAGATACATATCCGGAGTAGGATCTGGTTCTCTTTCTTTCTCTATGATTCTCTTCTGGAGCCCCATATCTTTCCGCACCTTGGATAGATTCTTGTACCCAAGCAGGTTTCCTCTTATGAGGATTCTTCTCTTGAGGTGGATCTACAAGTTCTTGAGGTTCTTCAAATTCTTGATCTTCTTCTTGAGTTTCTTTGTTCATGGTTGTATCATGAATTTTGGGTGCTTCTGCTTCTTCAGGTTCTTCAGCATGTCTCTTTCTAGATTTGTTGTAAGCTGAGTCTTCATTAAATGTCACATCACTGCTGATGTTGATCTTCTTGAATCCTGGGAATTATATTCTGTAAGCCTTCGAGCTTTCAGAGTATCCCACAAATATACCCTTCTTTATCTTCAAGGGGGATTGGATACCTGTGTAGAGTTTTAGTTCTCGACGCGTTTCGGACTGCATAGTTGAGTCCATCTTCAGGAGAAAACATATCTCAACCTGTGAAAGCCTTAATGTATACCCTTCTTTCCTGAAGGATCTAATTTAGTTCTCTTCTCTTTTGGAATGTGTATGTACACTGGACAGCTGAATATTCTAAGATGGCTAACTTCTGGTTTCTTGCCGAAAAATACTTCTTCAAGTGTCTTGTTCTCGAGTACTCTGTGTGGAGTACAGTTCTATACATACACCGATGTTCTAACAGCTTCTGCCCAAAGATGCATAGGAAGATCTTTATCATGAAGCATTGCTCTTGCAGCTTCCATGATAGTTCTATTCTTCCTTTCTACAATCCCATTCTGTTGTGGATTATATGGAGTGGACAACTCCCTCTTAATCCCTGAGTCTTTGCATAACTCTTTGAATTCATTTGATGTGAATTCTTCGCCATTATCTTATCGAAAAGTCTTGATCTTCTTTTCAATGTGGTTCTCGATCAAGGCTTTGAATTCCTTGAACTTGTTGAATACTTCATCTTTGTTCTTCATGAAGTAAATCCATGTCTTCCTATAAAAGTCATCAATAAAAGAAACATAGTATACATACCCGCTTAGTGAACTTGATGACATTGGACCACATACATCGGAGTGGATGATTTCCAAGATTCCTTTTGCTTTGCTCTCTCTACTTGGAAATGTCTTCTTTGTGTTCTTTCCTTTCGCACATCCTTTGCAGACTCCGTCATGTTTTGCTTGAATTTATGGAAGACCTTCAACAGCTTTTCTTGCAAGTGGTAGTGCTCTGTAATGCACATGTGCAAGCCTTCTATGCCATAGTTCATTTGGATATACTGTGTCATGGACCAAGGCTTGTTCTGGATGGCCCTTCAACTTGTATAGACCTCCTTCTTGTTCCCCAATCACTACTGCATCATTAATAGTCTTTCCCTTTGGCCACATGATGACTTGACCATCTATAAATGCAACCCTCATTCCTTTTTCATCTAATGCAGATATGGAGAGGAGGTTCTTCTTTAGTCCTGGTACAAACCATACTTCCTTCATTGTCATAGAATTTCTAGATTCTAGCTTATAGGAGGATTCCCCACTACCTTTTATTGGATACTGGTAGTCATCTCCGAGCTTCACCTTATGAGGTGATTCATGTTCTAATAGTTTCACAAAGGATTTCTTGAATCTTGTCATATGCTTGGAAGCCCCATTGTCTATAAGCCAATCATTGCTTCCATGAGCAATGTTTCCCATGAGAGCGGAAATCAAAACATATTCTTCATCACTTGAAGAATATTCACTTTCATATCCGGTTCTCTTTGTGGAAGGTTCATAGTCCTCTGCAGCATGAGCATGATGTCTTCTCTTGTTTCCCTTCTTCTTATGGGAGTTAATCTTGTTTCTAGGACAGTCTTTGGCAAAGTGTCCTCTTTCATCACATGTATAGCATCTTAATTTAGATAATTCCTTTCTGATGTTATCTTTCTAGTGAAAGGTCTTAGCTATGGAGTGATGAGAGTTTCTTCTACTTTTCTTGGAGTGAACTGTGAGAGCTTGATCTTCACTTCCCATCTTCTCTTCTCGAGCTGCTATCCGAGCTTCTTCTTGAGAGCATTATTCCCATAGTCTGTTGAACTTGACTAACTTCTTTCTGGCACAGATTACTTGAATAAAGGAGTCCCATGATCTAGGGAGACCATTCAATGTGGTCATTACAATCTCTGCATTTTCCACTTCTTCATATACTTCTTCTAGCTGTTCCTTGATCTAAGATACCCTTGTAAAGTAATACTGGATGGTTTCTACATTCTGAATCTTTACATTCTTCAGTTGGTTTCTCAAAGTCATCTTCCAGTTTATGTTCTTCCCTTCAAACAATTTGGTTAGGGCATCAAACATAGATTTAAGTGCTTTAGGGAGGACACATGTGGTATGAGGTGATCCTTGATTGAATCAGCAATAATCCTCTTTGCCACAACCAACTTATTATTATGTAAGGCCTTAACCTCAAATCCCTCTGGAACTGGAACCTCCTCACTGATATAGGACTCCAACTCATTTTCCTCCAGGACCAAGGAGATCCTATACTTCCAGGCTCGAAAGTTATCATCTGCCTCAATATTTTCATCAAGCTTGGTATGATGAGACATCTTAACTGAAAACCTAAAATGAAAATACAAAATATTTATATATTACCAAGTCAAGATGTTGGATCTAGATTTGGAGCTGAAATTCTGCAGTGTTGGTTCAGGAGCAGATTAGGGTTTTGCTTTTCCGGAGTCCTGTCCAACCAAATGCTTTGATCTTGATCTCTAAAATTTTATTTTGAGGAGGATATCAATCTAGGCCTGGGTTCACTGAAAAATTCCACTTCTGTGGAAATCCCTAATTTCTGACAGCAGTTTTGGGTCCAAAACTGAAAAACCTCAGAATTGGATTCTACTTCGACAGAAAGATACGCCCTAGGGAGGAGAGTTAATCCAAACTTATTTTTCTAAAAATATGTGGATAGAGATCCAGAAATTAGGAAGCCCTAGTTTCTGCAGCTGCATAATGTCTTCTTCTCAGGTTAGCTCTGATACCATGTTAGATTTTTAACATTAAGCTAGCATTACATTAGGATCTTTAACCGAGAGAATAACAAGCACAGCAATCAAACACAAGATACAATGAACACAGTGTTTTTCCTCAGGGAAAACATAAATGGATAAAACCTCGCAACTTCCTTAGAGATAGAATCAACACCAAAAGTAAAACCCCAAAACAATAAGATGATATCCCGACAGCAGTAGCCTCTTTCTTCCTAGCCCCAGTATCTTCTTCTTCCTCAGCTATGCACTACAATTGAGTGTGAGTGAGTGTGTGATAAATAGAGAGGCTAGCTCTCTATTTATACTAATTCCTGACTTGACTAAACCCTGCTAGGGCTGACTTCTCTAGGAGAGTCTAATAACCCTAGTGCCCCGAAACTGTGAGGACTTTAACCCTTGATCAATAGGAGGGTTACCCACAATGACTTGACGTGACTTGTTTACATTATAGAACCTCCCGATAGGAACATCGGGTCATGACATGACTCAAGTACATTATAGACACATCTCAGAATAAACACCAGGGTACAATACATAAGATATACAAGTGAATACATTCCAAAGTTACAATTACATCAAGAATAACACCTCAAGAATCTTTAACACTTTTCAAGGTCATATGATATGAAAAATTTTAAGACCTTAATCTTCCTTTCACTGGCTTAATCCCCTTGCAACCATTTATCCCAAAATAGTGCTAACAACTGGCTCCAATTGGGGATATTATCCTCCCTGTGAGGTAGCCAATAACTCCATAGACTAGTTCTTGATCCATTGAGTTGTTCCCAATATTTCCACACCTTTAATTTTTTTTTGTTTTTCTGTATATATAAAAATAAAAATGAATAATTAAAGAAACGTGACTACCCCTCTAGATATTAGGTACTTCTCTATGGGCTTCAAATCCCTTGGCTCACCATATGTACTGATTCTAAAGTAAAGAAATATAGACAGGATATAGTACAAAAATTACTTCCTTCCCTGAGGACAAGTAATGCTTTAAAAATATTCCATTAACTGGGCCTCCCTTCAGCTAAGACCCATCCTAATATCGTAGAATGAATGAATTTTCACCCTTGTATGCTACAATGATATATGTACTTACCCACATGTGATCAAACTTACCATGCTTGTCTTCCCTAGGATCATCCCAATTTAAAACCAAGTCATTAATTTGGAACTGTATTTTCACTTTCTTTCTATCAAAAGTGTTCTTCATTTTTTCTTGATGTATTTGGACTTTATCATAAGCTTTCTCCCTCATCTCATTTAGCTCTATGATTTGATTTATCTTCCTTTGCATGTGATTTGGTTCATCCTCCTACTCCTGCAACAATTTCATGACTGGAACTCCTAAATATGATGGAAAAACAACTTCAAATCCATATACTAACTAAAATGGTGGCATCCCAATTTCTCTTTTTTTGTTGATTCTGTCATCCCAGAAAGCATATTTCAACTTTGTATGCCAATCCCTTTTATTTTCTTCTAACAATTTCTTAATTATTCTCACCAAACTTTTGCTAGAATACTTTGCCAGTCCATTACCTTATGGATAGTAAGCAGTAGAATGGTTAAGAATGATATGATATTTATGACAGAAAATTATCATCTTCTTATATTTAAAAGCAACTGAATTGTTTGTCACAATCCTCCTAGGACAACCAAACCTAGCCAAAATATTGTTTTCAAGAAAATCCTTGATCACTGCTTCTGTAGCTCTCCTTGTAGGTATTGCTTCAATCCATTTGGTGAAGTATTCAGTTGCTTCCAAAATCCATCTATGCTTCCCTAAATAATTTGGATTAATTTCCAATGAAGTCTAATCCCCCAATGCTAAAAAGGTGCCTCTACTGAGATTGGATTAAGAGGAAGTGGAACCAGCTTCCTCTTACCATCAAAAATCTGACATTGGTGGCATGTAGTGGTCTCCTTATAAACATCATAAAAAATTGAGGGCCAATAGAAACCAGCTCTCAAAATTTTATTTACTGTCACCTTCCATGATTAATTCCCTCCACAATATCCTTTATGGAACTCCTTCATAGTCTGTTGAGCTTCATTTTCTAGTAGGAAATTTAGTAAGACACCACCAGGATCCTTCTAATACATGTATTGATTCAAAATACAAAACTTTGTAGCTTTCAACTTGACAAACCTTGCTGTTGTTTTTCTTAATCCTGCAGGAGCTTGTAAATTTTTCAAAACATATACCATATCAGACTCTACCATGGAGACATAGAAAAATAAGGCATTACATGTACCCATGTATCAAGTTGTTTTGAGTGACCAATCAAGAAATTAAGTTGTAAGGATTCACAATTAGAGTCTGTCATCATTTTTGCAAGTCCTTGTCCTTTAATCAGCTTGGTAGGCTTGATTTCAATATCTTACTCCAATAGTACAACAATCCATTTTTCTCTTTTCCCTTCTGGATCTGGTTGTGTAAGAATACTCTTCACCACATTACTGGGAACATAAGCAATAATATGTGAATGAAGAACATAGACTTTGAAGTATTTCAAATATTTTACTATAGCATATGTCTGCTCTTCCATAATATCATATTTCAATTATCCATCCCTTAATACCTTACTAAAGAAAGCTATGGGTTGTTCAACATTCTGATTGTTCTTGTGCAATAAAAATCCAGCAATAGTATCTTCTTAGGCATAAGAAAATATTAGGAAATCTTTACTGAAATATGGACTTACCGGTATTGGAGCTTCTGTAATGGCCTGTTTAATATCCTTGAAATATTTCCTTGCATCTACTGTCCACTTTATCTCGTTCTCCTTTTTCATCATATTGGTAATATTCCTTGGTATTTCAGCAAAGCTGGGAATAAACCTCCTCAAGAAATTTACCTAACCATGAATGACTGTAATCCTTTTCTCCTGGGATTCTCAACCCTTAGAATTGTACGGACTCGTTCTAGATCTATTTTAATACCATCCTTTGAAATTATATGTCCTAGCAACTTTCCTTCTTCCGATGCAAAATTAGACTTTCTTGGATTTAATGATATACCATATTTCCTGCATTTCATAAAAACTTTCTCCAGATGTTTGATATGCTCCTTGTCATATTTGGAATAAATGGTGATATCATCCAAATATACTACCACAAATTTATCATTTTCCTCTACAAAAGCAATGTCCATAGCACGTTGAACAGTAGCCCCTGCATTCATCAAACCAAACAGCATTTTGGCATACATGAAAGTACCCCATGGTGTAGTAAATGTAGTATTTTCCTGGTCTCTAGAAATTACATTTATTTGGTTGTAGCCTGAGAAATCGTCCATAGTTGAAATCCTCTAAGGTCCCACCACTTTTTTGCAGAATATGATCCATCTTTGGTAATGGGTAGTTGTCCTTCAATGAAACTTTGTTAATATTTTTGAAGTCTACATAAAGTCTAATTTCACCATTTTTCTTCCTAACAGGTACTAAATTAGCCACCCATTTTGAAAACCTTAGAGTTACAATAAGCTTTGCATTGAATAGTTTTTTAATCTCTTTCTCTTTTACAGGCAACAACATTGGATTTATTCTTCTTAGTTTTTTTCTGAAAGGATTTTCACCAGGTTTTATTGGAATGGTATGTTGTATGATGGAAGTAGTATACTCTTTGAGATATTCATAACTCCAGTCAAGCAAATTAGTGTATTTATTCATCAAATTGATATATTCTTATTTTTCCTTAGTAGGCAAATTCTTGGGTAGTTTATAATCCATGGAGTTTCTTCGATACCTATATTTTTATCATCAACAACATTATCAATAGGTTTTAGTTTAGGATCTTTAGCAACATCATTCTAGTCAAAAAGTTCTCTAAGGGAATCAGACCTATTGGGATAAAATTTCTCTTTAGCTGAATTATGTCCTTTCCCCCAGCATATTTTTCAACTTTTTATTTTCACCTTTTCATCTTCATTATGTTCATCATCTTGGAAGCTCTCTAAAATTACATTTTCTATGTCAATTTGGGTATTTACAAATTCATCATACATTTCCAAATATCTTTTTATTTGCAGATCATCATCAAAAACTTGTCAATATTTGGAATTGTCTGGTATGGAGGGTATATTTACAATCTTAAATTTATATGTTTTCTGATAATGGATGGGAGCCTCGAATTTACCAGCAACCACAACCAAAGAATTGACCACTCCATTTTATTTTTTTGGAATTACTTTGATTTTGTGTTCTATAAAATAATTACCAAACATATACCATACGTCATTTCTGTAAGCCCTCGTCCTGTGATGGTTTGTTTGATAATTGTCATTCACTTGGTTTACTACAAGTTTAGAATCCCCACACCCCTCTATTATTTTTTCTCCCATCTCCTTTAAAGCATTCAAACCAAGTAGCAAAGCCTCATACACAACCACATTATTAGTACATTCAAAATTCAATTTATATGACAGAACTTTAAAATCTCCGATTGGAGAAATTATGAACACACCAGCACCAGCACCAATTTTATTTATAGACCCATCAAAGTACATAGTCCTTAAACCTTGTTCATTCTTATTATTTTCTAAAGTTTCATGTCTTTTTGAAAACTCTTGATCTTCATTAAACTCTATTTGTACATGAATTTCAAGATCTGTGTTGGGTTCATCATTGAAAAATATAGAAGATCCTATATCAGTATCAACAACATAAATTGGATGGTTTTCTAGTTTATCTCTATTGCTGACCACATAAGCTAGTCTCTTTTCTTTATACAATATTTTGTTCCCTCTAAATAAATGAATGGTGGCATATGTCATATCCATTTTTAAAGTTACCTTCAATTTTGATGTCCAAGATATTGACAAAAACATGCCAAACTTGGGAGGAATATCATCTACCACAACATCCATAACAACACTTTTTGCTGGAAGTTGTGTAAGGGCTACCACCATATAATTTATTAATCCCAAACATCTCACTTTTCTGGAATCAAAAGAATACAAGTCTTTGTAAGTCCTAGTAATCTCCAACCCCAAACTATCCACTACCACCTTTGGCATAATATTATGAGATGCACCTAAATCTAACAAGGCATTGTGCAATATCATATCATGTACATTTAGAATTAGATCAAAAGAGGAACATCCTCATTCTCTATTTCTTCAATTTTGGTCCCAATGACAATAGTGGGATAATCATATGTCACTTCTAAGATATCTGGTTGATTTTCACCATGATTTTTAACCATTTTTGTAATTGTTTCCCTGTATTCATTATTCCTCAATAGTTCATTAAAGGGAATAGAGAGCTTGATTTTTTATAATTTAGATTGCAAATTGAAGGATGAAATTGGTTTTTCTACATCAATTGGTACATGCTACTTGTTTTCTTTTGACTTTTGTTTTCTAGTCTCAAAAAAATTATGTATAGTGATGTCTTTTTCTTTTTCTTTTTCTTTTTATTTATTTTGTTTACTAGCAGAAGGCTGATTTTTATTTGGCCTTCCTTTATTTATCACTACATCTCTACTTCTCAACTTTAATTTCTTCTAGATATCATCAATGGCATTCTTATATCCTCTGAGATACTGCTCTAAATCTGTCACTGAAATATTACTTTCATCATCCTAAGCAAACATATTATGCTCCTCCTCAGTAAGATATATCTAAGCATTAGTGTCATCAAAGTGATGAATTTGATGGTCCATTGGATCTTCTTCTTCTTCCCCCTCATCAACCAAATTCTCTGGAAATGGTGGTCTAATTTGTTGATCATTAGGATTACTTTGGTTTCTTGGAGGAACAGGTGGTCTTCTAAAATTGGGATTTCTGATCTGATTTTTAGGCTGCTACCTATTTGGTGGTCTATTATCTAGATCCATCCTATCCATTAATCTCTCCATATTTTTCATCATCATCTCCAATTTGGCATCATTTGAAGAAGGGGAAGAAGTAGATGGTTGATTTTTTTGTCTTCTTCTATATGCCTCTACTCTATTCTTTAGTTTCCTTGAAGTCATTAAGTTTTCCTCTAATTCTAGAGAATCTTTAAACATAGCAGAAAAACTAGTAGACTTTATTTCTCTTAATAGTAATGCAAAATCACTTTCAAAAGAATATGCATAATGTAGTTTTGCAACACCTACCAAGGGTTTAATGTCAATTGGAATAGAATTATATAACCTCATAAATCTAGTGGAAAACTCATGCACATATTCAAAATTCCCTTTCCTTAAATTGTTATATTGAGATAATATTTGTAAAGGGATCTTTTTTTCTTCCCACCTCTCCAAAAATAATGTTTGAAAAGTCTCAAATGTGGGGATAGATCTTGCTAGTAAGTCATTGAATCATCGTTTTTCCTCTCTAGACAAAATCTAAGCAAACATCCTCATTTTTGCATCATCATGATCAACTTTCTCTAGGTAAATGAAATCCCCAAACCTATTTATATGTTGTCTTGTTGTAAAGTTTCCCTTCCCATCTTAGAAGGAAATTCTTTGTGAATAATTTAAAGGGAGGTCATGCAAAACAGATGGAAAAGCCAAGGGTGAAAACCTAGCTTCCATTGGTCTGGGTGGGTTTGGTACAATAGGTGGATTTTGAAATACATAAGGGTTCTAGGGAGGGCTATGAATAGGGCTTGAAATATGTTGCCGATGAGTTTGAAAAAGAGGACTACGTTCTTCAACTTTTACAGGATTTTTTAAATTCGTCCACAAGGAATCTAAAAGATATGACTCAAATCTGTTTGGATTAATCTATGTTTGTTTTAAATCTGAATCAGATTTAGATCTTAACAAATATTTCCCAACATTCAATCACAAATCCAATTCTTGAAAACTATAGAAATCTTCTTGAATTAAAGACCTTTCAGTTTGAGAAGTGTTAGCTTTATTTTTTCTAGTCTTATGTCTAAACAAACTTTATGGGTTTTCGACACTTTGTAAACTTTCAGTATCAGGATTATTTCATGTGTGTGTCCTCCTAGAAGCCAGGATGACTTCTGAAATATTCCTCAAAATGAATGTGGATTCACCAGGGCAGATGCACAACCTTTTTCAAATGTAAAAATCTATGTTTGCCCAAAGAAATCATTTCTTTCTTGGAATCTTGCAGTCTTTGTCATCTCTCCCAGGGCTGATTCCAACTCTCATTCCCCGGCAATGACGCCAATATGTTATAACTCAAAATGTACCTCAAGATGTGAAAGGAAATATCAAGGTAACCATAGAACTAACTTTAGGAAATAAAGTTGGCTTCCTTCTTTCCAAAGAGGGATCTCCCAATGGTTGTTTTAACAAGGCCAGATATGTAAATAAAATAGAGATTCAGATTGTATTGTTGGTTGAAACAGTGCAAGTAAACATTGGTCTATGGATTCAAAATATATATTATCAATCACAAGGTTGTGTGCATGGAAACTTCAACAAAGGCAAGATAGTTATTCAGTTACAGTCAAATTGCTTGAGTCTGGTGTAAAAGAAGATATAATGAACAGTCCATTAACATGGGCATCTATAAGAGATGAATCCAATGCTAAATTTAGAGGAAAAACTTGGTGAACATCTGAAATAATAGTTAGAGCATATACATATGAATTCTGAACCATTAAACACTCATTTCATACATGAAGGAATACATAATGAAAGGCAATAATAGGAAAAACATTCATAGTAAAAAAGCAAAGACGGACTGTAATCATAAACAATGCATGAATATTTGAAAAAAAGGCCAGCTTTGGATCTGTAATTTATTAAGATAATTCTCAAAATACACAACTCAGTTCTCATGGGTTCCAAACCTTTTTCCATAATATTCATAGGTACTTATACAATTGCTCCATGAGTTGAAATAAAACTAACTACTAAAAATAGGAATAACTACATTTACATGTGTCATTTTACACTTATTAACTACTAATAGATTCTAGAAAATAAACTAATTCCTAATAACTATTATTTTGCATTCAAATCCCCATGATCTTGCATGTCTTCAGGCATGCAACGTGTACTTGGTTCTCCCGAACTTTTCTACTGTTTTCCATTGGTCTGTAGATGTTAGCTCAAAAGTGGACTTTTCCTTTTCTAACACGTGCAATTCTATATGGTCCCTATAAGAATAATTCTATAAATCAGCACATGCTTCCTTAAAAGAAAACATTATCTCGAACTCATCAGCCAGCTTGTCAACAATCGTCTTTCCAGATAGTGATTGGTTCATATCAACAAAATTGGTTTGATCCAATCTACATTGAATCAAATTTTCCTAGTACTCCTTATGAGTCATCATGGTGCCCTTTTCCTCCCAAAAGAATGGGATTCCTTTCTTAAATAAGGGATCAAACATATCTATGAAGAGCTTCAATTGATGTGCCATAATATCAATTTTGTCCTGGACTATGTCTAAATGATGATACTTGTTGACTACCTTCCTGACCTAGGTTATAATTGATATTATGTCCTTAATATTTTCATTTTTTAAATCGTCCTATGTAAATCTATTCAAAAATTTGATGGCATTTGTTGGCTAACTTTTCCCCACTCCCACGACCCAGGTTCAAAAAAACCACAAGACCAACAAAACACCCAAAGACATCGGCCAAACAGAGCAAGCTTAGTGGCAACACCTGCAAGGTAGACGCGGTCTCACCCAAGATATCTTAATGTGTAACTTCCAGAACCATGTTTTTTCTGTCGGTGAGGGATTACAGTCCCCTAGCACGTGACCAAGGAGCTCAACAGAGTTGAAACAATGTGACATAGCCAACGTGTGACACAACCAATGTGCGACACAAACTTTCCCTTAACAACTTAAGAACTAGTGCAACTGTGCGACGCAAATGCTTTCTTAACAATAAAATACAGTGGCACGACTGCATTGCAACTTAACAGTAAATGAATAGGAAATAATACACAATGCTTCGACGATGCTTTAGTAATTCATCCATTCAACTACTTTTATCAATATTGCGACATTCATTTAAGCAATACGTGTAAATAATGCATTATAACCAATAACTAATCACAACCATTCAACAAGCACATTCATTCGACACAAGATGTAACGTCGAAACCCAACTAGGAAAAACCACCAAGGTGCTCTTCATCTGGCATGAGAAATATAAGGCACCTTGCAGTCTGTGACTTGACTACAAATTGTTTAGATATATGTCTTTTTAGCTCAAACTCTTTCTTTCTATCATGCTCTCTGTTCTTATTATGATTTCTTCTACTCCTATTTATCCACACACATCCTGAATCGCCTCTTCTACTCTAGTATCTGTGCGCAGACTGACTCTTACAAAATGGTTTGCACACACAGTTACAGATCCGCTACTCAACAACCTACTATAACTCTACTATCAGACTTCTTCAATTATTTTCCAACTTCAGCAACTAAACGAAGCGACCCGACCGACCCCTAATACAAAATGGGTTCCTCCTATTTATAGATTCTACAAGACCGCGCAGGGTTGACTGGGTATGTTGAGCTGCAAAAAGACCACATTTTATTCATTTTTCCTATACCATTTTTCACCTTATTCCTATTTTTCCTTCCATAAAACCATTAATATTCACCACTTTCATAATAAATATGGGTTTATATTACCATTTTCCAAATCAGTTTCTTTTTTAGTATTTTGAGTGAATTTGTGGTTAATTATTGATAAAAATAACATATTTTCATTATGCTTTAAAGTTGGATGAGTTTGGTGATGCTTACAAGTGTATTTGAAGACTTTAGCAAGTTCAAAAATCACTACCTAGCTTCAAATTTGAATTTCATCCTCAAGATGTGGGCTAATTTCAAGGAAAAGATCATGGACATGTGGAGAGAATATCTCATACAATATTTGTTGAGGATTTGAAGGGATGAGTTGTATATTTGTTGAGGATTTGAAGGGATGAGTTGTATATTTGTTGAGTATTTTGAGGGATAAGTTGAGAGAATAGTGGATATGTAATTATGATCAGCTATCTTGAATTCATGTATAAATAGGAGGGCTCTCTCCTCATTTTGGTTAGAGGCCTCTATAGTGGTTTGGAAGTAGAGAATGGTTCAGAGTTAGTCATGGAATAGATTCTTGATTGCTATGTAATGGATATGATGCTTCATGCACATCCTTTAACTCTCTTATGTTAGTTTGAGTTTCTTTCTTATGAATTGTTAATATAGATTCCAGTTATGTCTTGCTTATGAATTGATAGTATTGATTTTATGTGAGCTCACCAGTTAATGTTAATTTATTTACGTCAGTTTATTTCATGCAATTTCAGTCTTTCTTTATCAAGTTAATTGATATGATTTCATGTTTTCTGCAATTAGATTTACTTTCATACATTAGATTCAATTTCAGTCACTTAGATTAAGTTAGAAATACTCTGCCCCTACATATATTTTGTCTATACCTCACAAGTTTACGCTCCCTCTAGGTTGACAATTAAATCGTTGGATATATGTTATAATTTGTTTAATAAAAATTCCTAACAATGTCTTCCTTCACCGTTTTATGATATAAATGAAAACTTATTTCATAATTTACAACACATAAAGCTAAATAACAAACATAACCCGGCCCGATAGTAGCAAGGAAATTAATTATTGTAAGGTTTATTCTCCATTTGATCCACAATTCAAAATTCAAGGTCCTTTAAGATCCTTTTAAGATACATCATTCCATCTCAAGCTAAACTTATCATGGAAAAAACCTAACTTTATAAACATATTTTAATTTAAAATTCACAATTTATAACAACGAATTCATTTAGAGATTCTTAAACAACAAAGATTTGGAAGAAAAGTAAAGACATTTAAAAATTAAATAAAATAGTGAATATAAAATCACATATGGAAAATAGAAACAGTGAGGGATCTTTGGTAAGGAGCACAAAATCAATTTCTTTCACAGGTCGAGGGTTGACTCGCAGTTGTTGTCAAACTAGGATAGAGACTTGTCAAAGGAATCCGAAAGGTTAAGGAGTTTTACAAGCTCAAACCCTCGTAAGAAGGTAATGGATTTGTGTGAATTGTGTGAATACGAGTGAGAGAGTATGTATATCCACCACGGTTTCTTTCATTTTAGGAGTCAACAAGAATGTGTAGCATAGAAAAGAATGAGAGGATAACATTGTACTTTTATATCTCCATTACATGCTTAGATTCTAAAAAGTGGTTTTGTACTCTATATGACTGGAATCAAAGGTAATGTAAATGAATACGGGTATTGTACTTGATCATGATTAGCCCTACTAATTATAGTCTGTAAGCTCGTATTTATTTAGACTAGTTAACCACCAGTTCTTAGGTTATCTCATATCACTATTTGATATGGTTAATTTGGCAATAAGTTGTAGTGTAATTGCTTATGTTTCCATATTGATTACATGGATCATGTTAACTAAGTGTATCTACATAATACTATGTGTTAGTAGTATGTGATTGATTGATTAGATTGAGATCCAAACTTATTGAAATCAAATAAGACCAAGCTACATGGGTACTACTCATACAATGGTCATTTTCCCTTCTTGTTTATCGTTAACTTTTTATGCTTTTAATATTTTTCTAACAGTCATATATATTTTGATAACAACATTATTACTGTATTAAAAAAACATATAAATAAAAGTATAAATATAAAAAAATAATATAAAATAAATAAAATAAAAATTACTAAACACCATAAAACTAAAGCAATAATACTTTGTAAATGAAGAAAAACATAAAACATTTAAAAGTTATAAAATTAAATTAGTAAAAATAAATATATATACAAAATATTTTGTTTGTTTTCAAACA
>LPNX010838561.1:192295-227886 GCA_001517045.1 Pseudotsuga menziesii | reverse complement strand
AATTACTAGGCGTCTTTAAAATCGAAGGTAGCTGCTATCGCAGCTAATCCTTCTTCTTAATTTTTATTTTTGCACAGTGGGACCTGGCACATCTTCCGTTTGGGGGAGGTAGGAAGGTAGGATTTTGTTTGAAACTGCTAAATTTATCACAAATAAATCGCTTGTTTTCACACTCCTCTCTATTCATATCATTAAGATCGCTTGCTTTTAGGGGGCTTGACCACTGAAAGGGTCGACCCTCTCTCCCTATTGCGCAATCATTACATAAAGATGCATTATGATGTACAAATTCTGATGTAAAAGCTTACATTAGTATCTATATACATAAAAGCACATAAAAATTTGAAATTTGTTTTTGTAAATAAATCAAATTTTTAAAAAAATTATATAAACAAAAACAACTTTAGAAATAATAATAAAATGGTTATGATAACATTACAAAAAATAAAAATTAAAAACTAAAAATATATAAATAAATAAATAAAAACATTAGGTAATAAATAAAATCATAAAATTAAAATTTTAAATGAACTTGGAGTCTTCTCAAAATCTTATGATTATTGTTCTAACTTGTTATCGCAAGTCACTTAGAAACAGGTTTTAACAAGAAGGGTTGCTACTTTTCAAGTATAAAAACATTTCATTTATTTTCTTTGACTTGGTTTGTTAAGCACATGTTTTCCTGTATTTTGAATGCTCTCACAAGTTTGTTCCAGGAAAATGCTAACCTCTTTTGCAGATTCAAATATGAACGAATGGCATTTCCAGAATCGTAGAAAATTTTTAGAAAAATGTTCCATTGAAAGCTCAAAGGAGTTGAGTTTTCCAATGAGTATGTCATGACATTTGCTACCACAAAGAAGTCTTTCAGAAACCAATTACACCATGTCATGATTACTTATCCTTTTTCCTTCCAAGCTTATCCATCATCCATGTCAGATTCTACTATTTTCTTCCTTATATATCATGGCTTCCGCATGTCTACCTTTCTAAGTCGCACACATTTTCCTCATTTTCAATTTATCTTTTTCTTTCTGAATAAAACCATTCAGCTTCCTTTCCATGACTACATTACTTTATTATCCCTGCCATAAAAACTGTTTTTGACCTTCATATCTTTCATCTATAGTACTACCACTCATTATGTACAACTCATGTGAACTGATGTGGGATTCCTTAAGGCCCAACTTTTAATGAGTCTTTCCCCATTGACCTCAACACCTTATCTGGGATAGAGACAAGAGTTCATTTTTAGTACCTTGAGGCTTGCATTCCTTAATGGCAAGTTCTCTCGCTGACAATCATAGGAATACATCAATGTCCCTTGATTGTTAGATCTTGCAAGTGGCCTGCCATCAACTCATCTATTCACACTTCGCATGATGTACTTAGGTACCTTGGCACTCATTGACATCAATGGTGAGATTTCCTCGCATTGGTTCATGACATTCATCAATGGTCGGTAATTCAATGAATTATTTCCCTGTTCAACATCGACACATTTATTCGCATGGTAAGAATTGTACCATCGGGTTTTTTAGCAGGTGAATACTATATACTTTTCATGACTCCATCATCAGTTTTACAGCAGCATACTTAAGCCATATGAGACTACCACGGTTCTACTTTCATCTCTCATCTTTTACTTCATCCAACCAAGTAGCAGTTCATATTTCTTCACTTTGCATTCTATTATTCAGCAGCAACAGCCACATTCCTATTGCATAGTTCATCAACTTTTTGGGTAAGTGGAGGTATGTTGTTTTCTAATCTTTAGCCATGTAATTCCTTAAATGCTAGAAAATGAATGAATTTGGAAAATTCCCTCACTACATTCCATTTCTCCTTTTCATAAATCTAATACATCTTAAGTTGGGGGGGCAACTATTCATTATTATTTTATATGTTCATCATCTCATTTACCCTTAATCAACATGTCTTCCCCAAACTATGCTCTATATATTGGCATGATTCATAATATGAAGGAAGGGCTTTCTAATATACATTGATGGTTCATCATTTCTAATGCATAAATCTTATGTATTGCAACAAAAATACAAGTAAAACATGTGAATGTTGTAAACACAAGAACCAACATTTGTTATACTTATGGTTGTCACACAAGAACCAACCATAAAGGAAAATTGATGTCACTCATGCATTTCAAAATCTCAGAATGATTCACTGTTACATACCATCATCATGTGAATCCCAACTACAAATCCAAAAGTTTTAAAAAGAATCAATGCATAGTTGCATGACGACATGCAACCAGTCAAGTTGGGGGGAGTGTTGAGCCACAAAATGACCACATTTTATTCATTTTTCCTATACCATTTTTCACCTTATTTCTATTTTTCCTTCCATAAAACCATTAATATTCACCACTTTCATAATAAATATGGGTTTATATTACCATTTTCCAAATTAGTTTATTTTTTAGTATTTTGAGTGAATTTGTGGTTAATTATTGAGAAAAATAACATATTTTCATTATACTTTAAAGTTGGATGAGTTTGGTGATGCTTACAGGTGTATTTGAAGACTTTAGCAAGTTCAAAAATCACTACCTAGCTTCAAATTCGAATTTCATCCTCAAGATGTGGGCTAATTTCAAGGAGAAGATCATGGACATGTGGAGAGAATATCTCATCCAATATTTGTTGAGGATTTGAAGAGATGAGTTGTATATTTGTTGAGGATTTGAAGGGATGAGTTGTAGATTTGTTGAGGATTTTGAGAGATAAGTTGAGAGAATAGTGGATCTGTAATTATGATCAGTTATCTTGAATTCATGTATAAATAGGAGGGCTCTCTCCTCATTTTGGTTGGAGTCCTCTCTAGTGGTTTGGAAGTAGAGACTAGTTCAAAGTTAGTCATAGAATAGATTCTTGATTGCTATGTAATGGAGATGATGCTTCATGCACATCCTTTGACTCTCTTATGTTAGTTTTAGTTTCTTTCTTATGAATTGTTAATATAGATTTTCAGTTATGCCTTGCATATGAATTGATAGTATTGATTTTATGTGAACTCACCAGTTAATGTTAACTGCTTTATGTCAGTTTATTTCATGCAATTTCAGTCTTTCTTTATCAAGTTAATTTATACGATTTCATGTTTTCTGCAATTAGATTTACTTTCATACATTAGATTCAATTTCAATCACTTAGATTAAGTTAGCAATACTCTGCCCTTGCATATATTTTGTCTGCACCTCACAAGTTTACGCTCCCTCCGGGATGACATTAATTAAATCGTTGGATATATGTTATAATTTGTTTAATATTTTCTCCAACAGGGTACAACTTATTTATTATAGTCATAAATAGCCACAAAAACATCTTTCATTACATTTATCTCAGGACATACTTAGCCGCAAAATCGTCCTTCATTACATTTATCATGGGCCATATTTAGACGTAAAATTGTCCTTCATTACATTTATCACAAGCCATAACTAGCCACAGAAACATCTTTCGGTTAGTTTGTATAGGTCATAACTAGTCGCAGAAACGTCTTTCAGTTCATTTGTGTCGGTCATAACTAGCCACAAAAATCATCCTTTAGTCTTATGTCGACTCGAGCACCTACAGTCTTCCTGACCTGTCGCTTCCCAACCTTTACTCTTCTACCCACCTGCAGATTCTCTTTTACTTCATCACACTGGTTCTCGTTACAACTTTATTTCCTTTGTGCTTCCTTTCCTTCCTTTAACTCTTCCTTCTCGATGCGTTCTTGTTTTTCCTGCCCTGCGCTTGCGCTTCTGCTTCTTCATTGTTCTCTTTCCTGGTCCAATAGCATTGTTGGCATAATCAATTGGGTTCTTATTTAATTTATCCCTGGCTACTATCATAATTTTCCTGGATGACTCAATCATAGCCTCTTTATCCAACACATAGTCAAGGTAGGGTCTCAACTTGCCTACTTCTGCATTGATTTCATCCCAAATGATATGCTTTTCCCCCTGCACTGAAGATTGACCTATTACTTGTTTCATTAACTTATCATTCTTGTTTTGTAATCCCTGGAATTTGGCTTCCCAAGATTGGCATTTTCCTTCCCAAGTTTTTCTCTCTTGTTCCTTTTTCATCGCCAAGTTTTCCAAATTTTTATTTTGATTCTTTAATCCAGCCAACTCTAAATATTCCAGGCTAACCTGTGACATAGCCTAGACAATATTTTGCTCACTAGATTCAATTGTAGGAGGAACAATTCTGCATTCTAATTCTTTCTCCTTGTATTGCAACTCTCTTTCTTTCTCCTATAGTTTCCTTTACATTTCATCATATTTTATTTTGAGAGTCTTTTCTCTCTCAAATACAAGAGTCTATTCTTGTTTCCACTATTTCTCTTTCTCAGCAAACTTTAACAATTTATCCTTACAATCTTTTAACTCACCACTCATGCTCTCTTTTTCCTTCTCAACTTCAACTAATTTAGATGCATGTATTAGCTGTGTAGAAGGTATTTTCAATTTCTTTTTCAGCAGTTGAATGGCATTCTCCTTTTCATTTAGAAATTTATGTATCCATGCTCGTTTATCCGCTTGGCTCTCAGCGGCCAGGAAATCTATCTACACTTTTTTTATTTGTTCCTAGTGTGGTATGTTCTCCACCTGCTCCTGTCTCAATTTATTCTCAATTCTGCTTTTACTGGTTTTCAACTTTGACAATTTCAATGTACCTTTCAATAGATCAGTAAAGAGAATGTCCCCTATTTGCTTGTGTATATGTATCATGTCAAGGATAGGGATGTTTTCTAAGTCCATCTTCATTTCAGAAACCCTGTTCTTGGTTGCTAAAGCCAGGTTCAAAGTGTTATGGGAATAATCTATAACAATAAAAGAGATACATCTTAACCAGAGATTTTCCTTACTTCTGAATACAACTTTAAATATTATTTTGAAGCTATGTATTTAGTTTCCTTATACCTCTCCAATAATTTTGCCTTATTTTTAAACTGAGATGTAGAATCAGTTGGTTTATCAACAAATGCATACTCCTTCACCTCAAAGGCAGGGCATGTCACCTTCATATTTTTCTTACCTTTGTCTTCTTCTGTGCCCTGGACAATCTATCCTTCTTCTTCAACTCTTGGAATCTTTGGAGTCCTAGCAGTATCATCCTCTTCTGTATCCATGGCATCTAAAAAATATCTCTTGTTGGTCCTTTATGAGCAACTGGCTAAGGGTGTGACTTTTTTAGCTACTAAGACCAAGTTGGAAGTACCAGTCTGTAGTGAAGTAATTTCTCTTACAGAAGAAGTTGGATATTCCTGCATATCATTATCCTTTTGAGTTTCATGGGGATAATGTGACCAGTTTGCAACTTCTAACAATACCGCAACCTCAAAATGCTTAAAAGGATTCCTTTTCAGAGCCTATCTTATGCTTAAAATAGCATTATGGGGGTCATAATTAATGGCAGCTTCTATCAAAAAACCCATCTCTCTCAGCAAAATATTGATCATGGGGAGAGCAGATTTAATTTTGATGATAAAAGGGTGTACATCCCATGGAAATTTTTTCTCAGTAGTCTTCTTGAAATTTAAAAAATGTTCAATCTCCACTATCAGTCTTTGTCTAATCGATTCCAATGAAAACATTCTTGGATTCAATATTGTAGGTAATAAATAAGGTTGATGAACAAATCCATATAACATAAGCATTGTCCCTTTCTCAAACAGAAACCAATCACCAATCCTTTTCTTTGGAGAAAACTACAATATATTATTCATTTCTGGCAATACTCTAGGCAACTTATTTTGAAAAATGGAACTGTACACTTCAGACATGAGGAAATTAATAAATTTAGTGTAAACCCTATTCATTTCCTCAGTAAGTACCATCTCAGGAAGTTGTAAATTATCCTCATTGAATGTTAAGAACATTTTCAGTAAAGAGGACTAAAATCTGAAAGTCCTAGTCTTGTGGAAATCCATTAACTGAGAATGAATGTTCTCATCCAAGAATTCATCAAATTTAAGGCATGAATCCTGTATCAACCGACTGGACTCTTCATACTCAACTGGACAAGTACTCAAAGTAAAAAATAGCCTCATGTGGGGTTCAATGACATACTTGTCCATATCTGAACCTAAGAAATTACTCATCAAGGTCAAAATACATTGGATTTCTTCATTGAAAATATTTGCATCCATAGAGAAAGGTTGGTCTTGTAGCTAGAAATTTGGTTTGAAACAACTCTTGAATAATTCTTGTTTCTTCTCTATTCCAGACTCCCTAATATAATTGACTATAGACTCTTCATTGTATTCTTTAGACTTCAAGGTGAACTCAGCAAGGATTGATAGGGTGTTTCTAACAACCAATGGATTGACAGGACAAAGTATTTTTGAGCTAGTAATATCCATTACTACTCTTTCAGAGATGGAATAATTGTTAGCACACCAATCAATGAACTCAAGGTAGCTTAGGCTTTGGTCGGTAGTAAAATAATGAAAATAAAACTAGTAGACGTTATGAATATATGTTCCCTGGTACTTTAGAAGCTTTAGCTTTTGTTTGACAGTATCAATGGGTCCATTAAGAAAAATGGTGTCAAAAACTTCTGCATCTTTGTCCTAAAACAGTTCCTCTATTTTCTGGTATTCTAAGTTCAGGGATTCTACATTCTCAACTTGAGCCATTTCAAATAGTTCCAATGGAGACAAAATTCCTACATGGTGTATTGACAAGTGGGAAAAGGACTCTGTGTGAGTTGGCTGCTTCCGCATAGTCTTTAGCTTTTGTTTTCCAATGCATGAGAATAAAATAATACCCAAATTCCATGTGCAAGATATTTTTATATTCTTTTATATTCATATCAATCTTGCACCTTCCACAGTAGAAAAAATTATCAGCCTTCCATATTGCATGATTCATTATGTGTCGTCGATCCAAAAAATATCATTTATTCATGCATGTTGCACCTGTGAAATCAATGCCTGGCATGGATCTATCTCCACCCAAGGTCATAGTCGTTAAAAAATGTGAGTCCTACAGGGTTTTACAGATTGAGAAATCTAATTATCTCATGCAATTTGTCACTGTGAAATAAATCTCCACTGCATATCCTTATCACTGAATGATCTTAACCGTTCGAACATGTGGAGGCTACAAGATTTCACAATTTTGAAAAGTTCATTTCCTCATGCATGTGGATATTGCGAAATCCACCCCAACCGTAGATCTTCAACATCATATGATCTTAGTCATTGAAATATGGAGGGCCTACAAGATTTCGTGCATCCGACAAATCAATTTCTCCTTGCATGTTTGCTCAATGAAATCTCTGTCCTCCGTCGATCTGTCTCCATCTATCCATCTAACGACTGATCCTTCTTGCAAGTTAACCCTTTTCTGCCAATATCAAAAATTATTTAGACTAAGCATATTACCTTGGCAAAATCATCTGCACCCTTTGATATTCTCCGATGCACATCCAGGCCCTCCATTCCTGTCACCATATAACCTTGAGTAGATTTTCTTATTCATGTGCATTTACAAGGTTAAAAATTAGGATTTTTCAATTATTTGGCATTCCAGACTTAATAATAATCCTTTTAAACACCTCAATAATATTATTAACACTTTTCAAGGTCATATGATATGAAACATTTTGATACCTTAATCTTCCTTTCACTAGCCTAATCCCCTTCCAACTATTTATCCCAAAATAGTGCTAATGCCCTAGTTAACCCATAATTGACCCCTAATTACCACTAATTATCTCATAATTGATCCCTTATTAAACCCTAATTACCACAACTCATTACCCAATAATTACCCCTAAATGACCCTTAATTACCCATAATTGATCATAAATTACCCCTAAATTATCACTAATTAACCCCTAATTACCCTCCATTTACGCATAATTACTCATAAATGACCCCTAACTTTGTGCAGGGCCCGAGTCCATCACATAAGACTTATAGAGGGAATATTTGGCTTATGAGTGGGATATGGTGGAAATTTTGGGATGTATAACACCATGAATAACTTTTTACAACTAGACCATGGTTTGAGATTAACTTCTAGGGCCTAAGTTCATATAGTTTCATCTAGGCCTCATGGGTCATGTGTAGCACCCAAAACAACCACACATTCCATACAAAGAAAATATTTGTCATATGAGTGAAATCTGTCCATCATTTTGAGAATTAACATACCAAGATTGTTTCTTGATACCCATGCCATGGTCTAGGGATAAAATGCAAGGATTTAGGCCATAACATATATTTCTATGGGGCTCACATGCCATGTTTTGTCACTCAAGCTGGAATCACACGTGCCCACAATACATACTCTTTGGCCTCCAAGTTTGATATTGTGGTGAATTCAAAGTTTGAAAAACTTGATATTTTTCTTGGTGATAAGACAAAAACCTAGGTTCTAAGTCCATGGAATCTATCTCTATGCCTTACATGCCATGTGTGGGGCCTTAAGCCACAACATAGGCCATGCATAGGAAACCTTTTCAATGTGATTAAGATTCCAAGATTCAAATCTTGATTTTAAATTGATTGTATGAACCTCTCTCAACAACAACAAAAATATGGAGGGACCCTCTCATATATTTGCAATAGAGGAAGCTTATTTGACTGGGGATCAAAATATCCAACCAACTCATATATACTTTAGTAGAATCTATCCTTTGGAAAATATGGATTCTTTATGATTTCCACTTCTCTCCAAGGGTGTAGCATATCATTACATTTTGATCTTTTGATGCTTTTGAAATTATCTAAGTCATAAGTAGAGAAACCATTGATTTGAGTTTTTCTTTTCCCATATTTATTTGCAACAATATTTTATAAGATCAACAATCAAATATTTGATTTAAGTAAGTGTTATTAAAGGTTATAAGCATAGAAAACTAGTGTTTGCAATATTTTATCTAAATATGACTTGTGTTTTCACTACAACAAATCACCCTTTTGGGGGCAGTTTTGCTAAACCCCCCTCCCCCACCAAAAAAAAAATTATTTTAGGTCTTCAGGGGTGGTTCTTATACCCCCCCCCAAAAAAAAAATTCTCAAGAACTGGACTTTTGGGGGAATTTTTTTCAAAAACATCCCCCAAAATTCCAGTCCCAAGACTTTTAGGGGGGTTAGAATGACCCCCCTAAAGGTGTTTTTGAAGGCAGTTTTTAGAAAACCCACACAAAAAGTCATGAGAATTATATTTTTGGGGGCGGGTGTTTTCAAACCGCCCCCAAAAGTTAATTTATCATGAATTTTGGAGGGGGTTTTTAAATACCCCCCCTAAAAATATTTTTCAAGGTGGTTTTAAAAAAAACCTCCAAAAGTCTTGAGAATTTAACTTTTGGCGGCAGTTTATAAAAACCCACTTTCATTTGTTAAATTATTATGATGTTTAGAGGGGGTTTTAGAAATATCGCTCCTAAATATATGTTTCAAGGAGTTTTTATAACCCCCCCCCCCCTAAAATTTAATAGAATTTTACTTTTGGAGGCTGTGTTTTAAAGACCATTGCCAAAATTTTAATTGTCATGATTTTTTTGGGGGGGAGGTGGGGTTAGAAGGACTTCCCATGATTATATTTTTTAAGTATGTTCTCAATATCCATCCTCTCAAAGAGTACCACAATTTACCACTAATTAGCCTATAATTAACTCATAATTAACCTAATAATTAACCCCTAATTACCCCCAGTTAACCACTAATTGCACCTAAATGACCCCTACTTAACCACTAATTACCCCTAAATACTCCATCCTTACCACTAATTAACCCTTGATAACCTTAAAATGGTCCCTATTTTTTTAGATGGAAAACCTCTTAGATAAACCTAAGGGATGCTTCTAAACATTCATAGATGACATATTCCCTAATAAACCCATCGATGTAGACTAGTGTGCCTCACACAAAAGAATTGGAAATAGGAACATGTTGTCATGAAACTAACTTAATTCCCAACATCATGGGAAACCTTGGTTTAACTAAGCCCTTGGGATTAAATGGACCCTACTTACCCATAATTGACCCATAATTACCCCTATTTAACCCCTAATTTACCCCTAATTAACACTAATTAACCCCTAATTTCCACCTAATTGACCCCTTATTAACCCCTAATTACCACAACTCATTACCCAATAATTACCCCTAAATTACCCTTAATTACCTGTAATTGATCATAAATTATCCTTAAATGATCACTATAAACCCTTAATTACCCTTCATTTACCCATAAATGGACCCTAACTTTGTGTAGGGGCTGAGTCCATCACATAGGCCTTACAAAGGGAATTTTTGGCTTGTGAGTAGGATATGGTGGCCATTTTGGGATTTATAACACCATTAATAATTTTTTAACTACTAGGTCATTGTTTGGGATTAACCTCTAGATCCTAAGTTCATTTAGTTTTCTCCAGGTCTCATGGGTCATGTGTAGCACCCCAAACAACCATGCATGCCCTATACAATAAATATTTAGCATATGAGTGAGATATGTTCATCATTTTAATAATTAACATACCAAGGATGGTTCTTGATGCCCATGCCATGGTCTAGGGATAAAAGGAAAGGCACTAGGACATAACATATATTTCTATGGGGCTCACATGCCATGTTTTATAGCTCGAGGCATCACACATGCCCATAATACATAATCGTTGGCCTCCAAGTTTGATATGATGGTGATTTCAAGGTTTTAAAGGCATGGTATGTTTCTTGGTGACAAGGGCATAGTTTGGTCCAAAAACCTAGGTTCTAAACCCATGGAATCTATCTCTAAGCCTTACATGCCATGTGTGGAGTCTAAATCCACAATATAGTCCATGCATAGGAAATATTTGGCACGTGAGTAAGATGTGGTGTCACATTTAAAGGTTTAGTACACCAAGGATGGTTCCCATGATCCAATTCATGTTCTAGGGTGAATATCTAGATTTTTAGTCCATAACATGAGGCTTTTGGGTTCTACATAGGCCATCCATGAGGCCCTAACCCATCCTTTCCCAATGAAAAGGATATGGTTTCCATTTTTAGTTTTGTCACATCATGGATGCTTTTTGGTCACTAATCCATGGTTTGACACAAATACCCATTTGTTTTTGGTATAACATTTGTCTATGGGGCCCATGTTATTTGTATAGTATCCCACACCATGGTATGGGGCCCTTGTAGGGAATCCTTAGCCTACATGTGAGATATGGCCACCAATTTGATGAGGGGAACACTAGGGATGGATGTTGAGAACCATTCCATGGTATAATGAAAAATTTATGACCTTACATTGTATCATTTTACTATGGAGCTCATGGTCTATTTGTGTGGCCCCAAACCATCATATTGGACTCCCATGGGGAATGTTTGGCTTAGAAATCGGATATGGTGCTCATTTTGAAGTTTAAAACACTAATACATGGTTCTTGTTACCTATGATGTGGTTCAAAGAGAAAATATAGGGTATTATACCATAATATTTTCCTATGGGGCTCATGAGACAACCTTGTGTCCCTTGGACACAACAAAGGTCTTGCAAAGGGAATCTTTGTCATGTGATCAAGATACGATGGCCATTTTGAGTGTGGTGCATTGAGGATGGCTATCATGACTTTAGACATGATCCAATTTTAAAATATAGAATATATTGATGATAGAATTTAGTAACCTAATATGTAATAAATGTTGGAATATTATAAACTCACTCATAAAATAATTAATCATTATTTTCCTACCCACTAGCCTAGATAGTTGGCATCCACTTGCACTAAAAATTCAACACTTGCCATCTATACCCCAGGAATTCTTTAATTCTGATTATGGGTTGATCTTAACCACTTTATTGACTCCCCAAATTAGTAATTGTGCCTTCCTGCAGATTTTGCCTTATTCTGCTTTTATCCAACCCATCCTCCATGAGTTTCTCTCCATATTATAGGATTAGCAAGCCTTTCCTTTACTTATCATCACTCACTCATGCTATTTCTAATTCGTTAGGTCCTTGATAAATGAGGAAAGTGATTTAGCCACCTATGAGGGTTTATCATAATTATTAAGCCTTCTTTATGAGCTAGCATGATTTGTCTTCCATCAACTCTATTTTCCTATATAAGGATGTATTACCTATGTAATAATATCAATTATAATTTATTGATCATTCATTAATGTGTGTTCATTAATTCCTCTTCTTCTCTCCTTATCCTAATTCTCTGCAATTCTTTATGAGGTTAATTGTGTGCCTATATCCTTAGCTAGTTTATGAAATTCCTTATGCCATCAAGGATTTAGAATTTCTACATGGTATCATATCATAGGTACTCTCAGGTTCAATTCCCCCAAGATACCCTGGGTGGGGGGTGTTGGTGTATCGGTACAACCGCATGGTATAACTGCCACACCTCTAAGAATATCCTGATGATAGGACCTTGTACTTGGTTTCAAATTTTCATCAACATCTCTAGGTTTTGGTGTAATGGAAAAACTTACATGGTATCACAGCTTGGGATATCAAAGCTCTACATGGTATCATAGCTTTGTATATCAAATCTCTACATGACATCAAAGTTTTTAGAGCTCATTAATTAATCCTCTTTTTCATATTTGCAGGTTGTTTTGTAGGTACAACTTCAAATTGATTCAAGAGTATCAGTTTCTCTTCTTGCTCCATTCACAAGATATTCAGAGTGGAAATTGAAGATGATTTCATCTCTAAAGAGACAAGGTCTATATGAGATATATATTGGATCTGGTGAAGAGTCTTATGAAGAGCCAAGTGAATGGATGAATGACTATGATAGAGTGTTTGGAGCTATTTGTCTAGTTATTTCTCCAAGCATGCACTACCTTATTGATTTTTCTGAATATCCAAAGGATCTTTGGACAACATTGGATAGAGTTTTGGGCAAGCACAACGAGGATTCTTCTAGCTATGTGGAGAGCACCTCTAACTCCTCAATGATTTCTCTCTATCAATATGTCTCAGCCTCTATAGTCTCTGATGAAGTTGAACATGATGAATAATTTTCTCATACAATTCATGTTGTTGCTACCTCTTTGATTTGAATGCTCCCTCTTTCAATGAAGAAGAAAATATTGAAGATTCATCTTTTTTAGTATCTCTTGAATTTGAAGATATTGATTCATATTCTTATGGTGCTAATAATGAAGAAGAAGTGACTAATGGAGCTACCATTTCCATTGTTGGTGATTCTCTCACACATACAATGTTCTCTATGCCTTCTATCATGGATTCTGAGATCCATATGCCAAATCGTTCACAATTTGTGCATACCTCTCTCATTGATGGTGCATAACTTAGTGTCTTCCTAGATACTTGCTTAAGTATATCAAGTCCTATTTGTGTCATACCACTCATCATACTTGATCCCATGCACTTCTGTAACTCCTCCTTTTTCTCTTGGCATCAATCCTCAGAGCCTCCTTGAATATTTTGAACATCACTCTCTTTCCTCCTCTCATACTTCTACCATAGAGGATTATTTGCCAGTATATTCCCATGAGTCTATTGATGTGATTATATGCGATTTCTTGGATTCTTTAGATGTTAGATCAATCCATGGAGTCTTTGCATTCACACTCCTTGATCTTATGACCTCTCCTAGTTCCTACATGATCACTTGTGCATATCTTCTCTATGTAAATGAAGATGGAGACATTATACATTCACTTGGACATTTATTTCACCTATCTGGAGCTGATTTCATCTCTACTAGTTCGGTTTTCAAGTCATATCATAATCTTGGAGCTGATTACAAGTCTCGATATCCTTCAGTCCTGCTTACACATCATTGGATTTCAGTTTTTCTACATGGTCTCAGTTTCCATTCTACAGTTGTTTATGCTTTTTATCTAGGTAAGCAGATTTCTCTTCTTCCCAAGAAGAATATTCCTCCAAACATTAGAATTTAGTTTGGAGTAGCAACAACACCAGCAATTCAACTTAGTATTTCTTTTCATGTCCTTTCTTGAGTGAGTATTTTCCCCATGTGTTTTTTCCTCTTTCCTCAACTTTTTTGACATAGTAATTGTTAAAGGGTGACCATAGCCTTGTTGTTGGGCCCTATATGCATCTATATTTCTGATTATTTCAAATATATCATCATAAATTTATACTTAAAGGGGAGTTTTGGAATATTATAAACCCACTCATAAAATAAGTAATCATTATTTTCCTACCCACTAGCCTATATAGTTGGAATCCACTTGCACTACAAAGTCAACACTTTCCATCTATACCCCAGGGATGTTTTAATTTTTATTCTGGTTTGATATTAACCACTTTATTGACTCCCAGAATCAGTAGTTGCGCTTTCCTACAGATTCTTCCTTATTCTACTTTTATCCATCTTTTATGTGGATAAGGTAAAGTTAGCTAACTAGGAAACTCACATCTTTTGTTTCCAACCCATCCTCCATGGTTTTCTCTCCATATTCTAGGATTAGCAAGTATTTCCTTTACTTATCATCACTCACTCATGCTATTTCTAATTCGTGAGGTCCTTGATAGATTACGAAAGTGCTTTAGCCACCTATGGGGTTTTATCATAATTAGTAAGCATGCTTTATGGGCTAGCATGAGTTTTCTTCCATCAAATCTATTTTCATGTATAAGGATGTATTACCTATGTAATAATATCAATTATCATTTATTGATCATTCATTAATGTGTGTTCATTAATTCCTCTTCTTCTCTCATTATACTAATTCTATGTGAGGTTAATTGTGTGCGTAGATCCTTATCTAGTTTATGAAATTCCTTATGCCATCAAGGCTTTATAATTTCTACAATAAAGTGATTATAAAATTTAGTAACCTAACACCTTTGATCTAGGTCTAGCAGTTCCAATCATCCATTTTTAAAATCTTTACAATATGGTTGAACACATTCAACCTGAATCTATTAATGAGATGTATAATACCCCTCACATAAACATTAATCCCATGAATATCCTTGGATAATTAAGGAGCATGGCCCAATCCATTGAGATTATGTTGGTAAACCTAAGGTGTACCAATGGTGTCCTTGGTGTCTATGGTAAACATCCATTTATTTAAACCAATATTATTCATCACATCATCCCTTCTATGATACTTCTGCATGAATGAAAAATTGTGTAACCACAGCAAATCCTTCATCACAAATTTGAGATCTTCCAAAAATTGTTCAATTATGGGGGGATTAGTTTATTTTAACCCTTGGCTTTATTATCAATTTTTAACTCATGTTATGCATATTATTGTAAGTATCTATCATGATTAATTATCATATTTTTCATAAATTTATGTGTGTTCTTCACAATGACCAATTTCATTATTTTAGGAAATATGTTTTTCACATAACTCGGCATCACCTCTCAAGGAAACATACCCACACACACATTTCTCAAAAATATGTATTGCTTTAAGTTGAATGACTTCAAAGGTAAATTGTATTATACATGAAGATGAAAGCAAGTATATTCCTTCAATATTACTAATTTTGGCATCTAACATGATAGGATTAGTTTGCCTATTGCAAAAATAATATATTCTACCTTATTTGGATAAGCTCATAGCTATTGCGATAGTGGGTTAGTGGTTAAGGGGTTTAGGTTTTGGGAGTACTAGTGAGTAAATAGTTTATGAGTTAACATGCTAGTTTGTTAGGGGTTAGACTTTAGGATTAGGTATGGGGTTATGGGTTTATAGGTATTTCATTTTCAATTTTTCTTATAGTGGTCCTACCATACACTATATAATTGTTAAAAACTAGACAAGTTCCCAAGGACTGCTTCCTACTAGCAGGTTTCTCTACCAGTGATCGTCATTCCCTTTTCATGTAGGGCATTGTTTTGATGTCAAAGTGTAGATCACTACCTCCCACACAAAAATCACCCTCCCCAAATGGACACAACAAGGCTACTTCGCACCAGGAGGAAGGGTGTTGAATTGTAAAATATCAACAGCATGTCTTTGCACATAGCCTAAAGAGACGGTATACCTTAGCCATATGGGTATCCACTCAATTTATTATTATGTTCACATGTATATTCCCCTTTTTTTACAAAGAAAATGATTTTATTCCTTTTTATTTAATATAACACATGTGTAAGGGATTTTCATAGAAAAAATGATGGCTATAGGGGAAATGACCAAAATTCACTATAATTGAGAATATTAAATGACTGAGTAGCTAATGGAACTATCATCATAAAAACCAAAATTTCATAAAGCTATTCGGTGCAAGCAATAAATTTAAAGAATCCAAAAGTTAAAACATTCATTCTAGAGAGTACAAAGATTAAGGCTATACTTGTAATCATCAAAATATGAAAGGCAGTGCATCAAGAAACTGTAAGGATTAATCACATCTTTATGTTTTTTGGTTCCATAAATGTTGCTTATAGTAACTTATAGCTATCTTTTAGCTAAGTTCACTACAAGAAAAAATTCATATGGTGAGTGTCATGCTTGTGACAGACCTTAAAGGTTCATCAACAATGTCACATGTGATGAATGGACTTAAAAATCGTCATTGTAATCATCTTCAAAGACATTCCTTTAAGGCTCGTCACCAAATCCCTTTTCAATGACACTTTTGTGGCAGTTTTTAAAGGGTTGTTACCAATTCTCTCTTTCATGACACCTCTAGTGATAGTCCTTTAGTGTCCCTCACTAATACAAATTAGTGAGGGTCATGCTTGTGACGAGGCTTAAAGGGTCATCACCAATGTCACATATGATGATGGACCTTAAAAAAATGCCATTGTAATTGTTTTGGAGACATTCCTTTAAGGTTTGTCACCGAAGCCTTTTTCAATGACAATTTTGTTGATGGTTGTTAAAGTCTCATTGCCAAATCTCTCTTTTGGTGACACTTCTAGTGATGATCCTTTAATGAACCTCACTAACACTCTTCCAGGTAACTTTTGGTGACTATAAAAAAATGTTCCCCAAATTTTTTTACTATTCATAAACTTTTGTTAAAAAATACTTGTGTATTAACTTACATCCCTTTTGAACTTTTGACAAAAAAGGTATTTGTAAATGGAAGTATTTACTCTTTGAAACATATAAATATTAACCACCATTACAATTTCAAAATTTGAAATATTGCAATTACTTTGACCAAATGCTTGAGTTTCATCACGTCGTGCTCTTCTTTAGGAATGAAATAATTTCCAATATAATAATAAAATATCATATTTGATCCCTCAATCATGTGGGATATATATTAATACTTATCTCATCAAGTTGATTTTGTTTTGAAATGTGTTGGTTAACTCTCCAAAATTTCTTGGTTATTTGTTTGAATGTATCTATTGCATGGTCAAATTCAAAGTTTTGTTTGAGTTGTTTATCTCTTAATATTCCTACACCTTGCATGTGTTCACATTTATATAGATGTTACTCCTTTGTTCCCTTATTTTTAGTTATTCATGAATGGAGTGAAACAGACACAAAATAAATACATTTTGTGGGATTTTTTCTTATTTGATAAAAACAGGTACCTCAGTGGACTATCCTACATGTTACAACACAAATTAGTATCCCTTACACAGCAAGGTTGTGTGGACCAAAGGGATAGTTACGGTAAGTAGTTTGGAGGAATTAGGTCTAATGTCACCACACACAATTCCTCAACTTATTTGGATAACTCATAAACCTAGGGGAGAGTCCCTAATGGAGCAAAGACCCCTGCATACACCATCGTACACACCTAAAAATACCATTCTACAAGTATTATGGCTAATATTAGTGCTTTATATGGAGTCAACAATGAATAGTAATGACACGTAAACCATATAAAATGAGTTAATTCAATATACGAATCAATATAAATAAATATCACCACTTCAATACAATTCACAAGGGTTAATGTCTAATCCATAGTGTTTGGTTCCAAACCATGGTTTAGATCCTAATTTCCATCCCTAATTATAAATTAATCATTTTACTTTTGCTTCTCTATATTTCTCAATTTTTCCTTATACATTTCCACCATAGTGGCACCATATCATTAAAGGCATTTAGTGAAGTCCTTGTTTACTAGATCTTGATTGGGCCTCAACCAAGAGTTGAGTAAAGACTCTTATCCTTCAATGCATCATTAGATGAAAACAAGTAATCCATAATTAGTATGAGGGATTACACAACTATTTATGAATAACATCAAAACTAGTGGGAGATCAAAATCCATGCAATGCATGTTTTCACAATTGGTGAGAGACTTCAAAGCTACAATTGAGAATTTGAATCCTTGATGGGATTATGAAAGGGTAATTAGCTAGGGTGAAATGGCCCTATATTTACTAAGCACATATAAGTGCTTAAATATCCACCCCTAATAGATCAAGGGTGTTTAATGAAGCCTTCCATGACATTTTACACTATGGTTAATCTAGCCACTGATTAGTCAGAGCAAATCTCCAAGATCGAGTAATAACTCTCGATTATGCCCACAACAATGTGAAAGAGTGGTGTCTCCTAGCTAAATAACCCTTTGAAATAACACAATAAAGGTATACTTGGTTAGGAATACACAAGAGGAAATATAAGACTAGATGATACTCATGAACCACTTGTATGGGCTACTAGTTACTAGAAGTATGTGGCTAATTTGGATCCCAATCACGTATGAGGTGTTTAAATGTGGAATTGTATTTGATTGGGTAGACTTCATAGCCAACAACCTCAATTAGTGCATTCATGAAGGGAAAATTCCCTTACATAGTAGCATACCCATATCTTACATGGCATCTTGCCTTATGGATTTTTTTGTGTGGTTGTTTCCATTTATTAGGTTTTAGGACCACTTGGAAGCATACATTTGCATTAGTACATTCCTACTTTCAGAACTTGTGAAAAAGAATATATCTTTGACAATATAATGCCATATGTGATTTTGTCTTTCCCTCCTTATACAAGAGGATCCATGGTGAGTAGTACATATATTTCTTACTAGAATCCATTAATGTTTTAAAACAAATTGGTGACAGGTATATATTGGAACAAGTCTCTTGTATAAGGGTATATGGGGAGTCCACTACTACTCACACTTTTCCTGGGAATTTGCCTATTTGATTGGTAATTCAAGAGGTAACCATTTAGATGATATTACATGGGTGACAATGACATTAAAGAAGATAAAGAAAGCACTCTATCCCATGTTGTCTATAGAAGTTGAAGGTTATCAAATATTTAACATAACCCATGGGAAGAAGTTAGCTTTGGATTCAAAGGCCTACATTTTTCGATCAAATCCAATCAAGTTACATGCTACTAATCAAGGGTTTGATGAGTTCTTCATGTATCAATATTTGGTATGGAGGTTATGTCATCAAAATAATGAGAAATATGGATTGTATAAAAGAACCACAAAATCTCTATACAATGGGAGGATATACCAAATTTGAATTCAAGCCGCCATGCAACAATTTGATCTCTCTACTCTACTATATTCATGAGATAGATGGTCACTGTATCAATATTTTGTCATGTGGGTAGCATTGACCTTGCTCTTTAAGAGCATATTCCTTTACACATCCACACTCTGGTACAACATTCCCAAGGCATTATACATCTTTTTGGCAGTGTTCTTCCCAATTATATGTGGGATTAAGTGATCCTTAATTGAGTCCAATAGGAACCAATTTGTCCTTATTTCCTTGTTGTCATGTTTTTCCATGCTTTTGGATCTATAAACGATGAAACCACCTTTTCCAAAAAGTACCATAATTCTACCATTTCTAATAGGTTTTACAATCTTAGCTTTCATGGTATAGAGTTGGAGGCTTCCTCCAACCACTTACTCTCTTGTATACTAGGAATTGTCATCATTGCCAATGTTTGTAACCTATTATTTTATGCAATTGTTGAAATCACAAGGTCTTCTCAATGTTGATGAAATTGTAACTTCGGAATGTATTCACTTGTATATCTTATGTATTGTACCCCGATGTTTATTCTAGGAAGTGTTTATAATGTAATTGAGTCATGTCATGCCCCGATGTTTTGATTGGGAGTTTCTATAATGTGAACAAGTCATGTCAAGTCATTGTGGGTAACCCTCCTATTGGTCAAGGGTTAAATTCTCCACAGTTGTGGGTCCCTAGGGTTATTAGACTATCCTAGAGAAGTCGACCCTAGGTGAGTCATTGTAAGTCAGGGCAATAGTCCCCACCATTTTGTTAAGGATAACCCTCCTTGTTGGTCGGAGGAGGCAAAGTCCCCACAAGTTGTGAGGCACTAGGGTTATTAGACACTCCTAGAGATGTCGGCTCTAGTAAGTAATTGTTAAGTGAGGCCAACATGTTGGAGTGGGTTTCAAGTGAACGAAAGAATATAAATAGAGAGTGAGCCTCTCTATTTATCACACACACACTCACTCATTGGGGCGCATGAGTGAGAGGAGAAGTTGTTGTGACAAGAGAGAGACTAATGTTGTCGGGAGATCATCTTTATCTTTTCGGGTTTCACTTTTGGTGCTAATTCTATCTCTAAGGAAGTTGCGGTATTTTCTCATTTATGGTTTCCCTGAGGAAATTATTTGTGTCTCTTGTCTCTTGTGTTTTATTGTTGTGCATGTTATTCTCTCAGTTAAAGATCCTAAGATCATAATGCTATCTTGAATGATAAAAATATAACATGGTATTAGAGCTAACCTAAGAACAAGACATTTTGCAGCTACAGAATCTAGGGCTTCTTACTTTTTGGGTCTCTCTCCACAATCCATCCGCAAAAGTATGCTAGGCTGACTCTCCATTTAAGGGCGCATCTTTCTGTCGAAGCAGAATTCAATTATGAGCATTTTTCAGTTTTCGGTACAGGAAATTAGGGCTTTCTACAAAAGAGGAATTTTTGGTTGGGTGAAACTTCGGGAAAGTCAAACCCTAGTTTGACCCCCGAGCTAGAAAAACCCTAAAATACTAAAACTGACAAGTTTTTGTACATTCGCTATATCTCAGGATTGGAAAAGGATCAATATCTAAAAATTACAAAGGCCTAAGATACAATCCTTATTTACACTATATCCAAACTTCATCCTCATATTCACTATATTCTGGGAGATATGATCCCTCCAAGTCAGGGTTCCAGCCTCTTCCAGGATTCATCTTTAAAAAGGACACCTGGGGAGAATTGCTATATCTTGGGCTACACAGGTCCAAATGAGATTTCTGAAAATTTTCTAGAAAGGGCATTGATTTTACTTTCTGTGGTCCATGTTTCAGACCGAAAAGATGAAACAGTGACATGTTGTAGTCCGTACAACTTCATTGTTCTGAACAGTCCTGTAACAGGTCACCTTGGGAAAAATATCCTAAGTCCCAATTGGTGAAACCAATTATGATAAAAACTATGGTGTTGGAATAGTGACAGGCGAGGCTACCTTATTGTGAAGGTTTAGACATAGAGGAGTAGTAATTTTAGAGATACCGTAGAAATAGTAACAGGAATTTCTATAAAAGAAATTGGAAAACTAGGGCTTCCTGTTCCAAGAGCTTCCCTCCACTGTTTTCAGAAAAGGAGTACATTGGATAGCTCAACTTGAAGAGATATATCTTTCTATCCAATCATATATAAAAGATTCTAAGTTTTTAAAATTAGGGTTTCTTTGATAAACCCTAGACCAGCCAGCTCCGGAACCAGGACGTACACCTCAAATCGGTAAGATCTAATCTTTTGCTATTTTCATTTGAGGTTATCATTTCAAAGTGATCTATCACATCAGCTTGATGAAGTTGAAAACTTCCAAACATGGAAGTATATGATCTCTCTTAACAAAATGAATTGGACACCCACATGAGTGGAGAGGTTCAAGTTCCATAGGGAGATGAGGCTAAAAGCCTTACACCAGAAGAACTTGGTCAAGGCCAAGAAGATCATTGTTGATTCAATCATGGATCACATTGTACCACAAGTGTCTTCCCTAAATACACTGAATATGTTTGATTCCTTGACCAAGATATTTAAAGGGAAGAACATAAATCAGAATATTACTTAAGAAACCAGTTGAAGAATGTGAAGATCGAGAATGCAGAGACCATACAGTCATCTCTCAAATCAAAGAACAACTTGTAGTAGTAGAAGAAGAAGTGGAGAATGCAGAAGTGGTGATAGCCACCTTGAATGGCCTCCCAGGATCATGGGATTCATTCATGCAAGGAATGTGTGCCAGAAGGAAGTGATTACTTTCAGCAGACTCTAGGAAGAAGAAGAAGCTCGACTCATAATAAGAGAAGAGAAGATGGGAGAAACTGAAGATCAAGCTCTCACCATCCAAAGAAGATCCCTCAAGCGATGAGGAATATGAAGAACCGCTTATCCATCCTAGCATTTGGATGAAAAATGATTATGTTATGAATGAAGAAGATGATGAAGTTGAAGGCTCAAGAAGGAGTCTACCCACGAAAGAAATAAAGATAAGTATTCAATTGTCATTTCATGATATTGTTTTGTTATGCATTTGTTTATATTCAGTCGATATATTATGCATGATAGAATGTTTGCATCAATGAAAGTATACTACTAATATGCATGTGATGGATAAGTAGCTCATGGTGCTATACAACTCTCCATTGCTACTTATCTAGAATGAAACCTCTTTGCTGACATATTGGATTAGTGCACAATCTCAATGTTGTCCTAGTAGAGATGGAAGGCATCTAGAAAGTTTTCGTGAGATATGGATGGATGTTGTATTGGCTAAATTAGTTGCATGATCATATATTTATGCATAATAATTTGACATTCCTTATGAAATGTTTCTAACCATACAAATTCATTTGACTTGTAGGAAATATCGCATACATAATCACCTACAAGCAAAGAAGGATGAGACTTGTTCCAAAGAACAAGTGATGACAGTTCAAGATGAAGAATAATATGACGAATGTAGTGGCATCATTGATGCAGAACCTTCCATCCATGAAGAAGTAACCAAGAAGAAAGGGAAGACCAGTTCAAGAAGAATGATGTATAGCATGCAGTATCGATACGTGAAGGGAAGTTCGTAGTTCCATCATGTAGTAGATGGAAACATTGTGGGATACAAAGCAATATTCGTAGCATGAGGCTTCTCACGAAAAGAAGGCATAGACTACAGAGAGACATTTGCAGCCAGTGGGAGTTGAAACACATACATGATGAGCTTGATGAATATCTTAACCTTTGCTACAAGGTTGAAGATGAAATTCTATACACTAGATTGATACACATAATATTAGTAGCATAGGAAGCTACTTGTCACTCCAGTACAGAATATTTCAATGCATAGAGTACAGAAGACAGAGGGAGTATGATGCTCCGCTTCAAAGGGAGTGACTATAGAATATCTTGAGGTTCAACATGGTACAACAGGATGTACATATTACTGATGACTCTAGGCTTTACTGAGAGTAAAGTGGATTCCAACCTTTGCTTCAAGGTTGAAGGCGAAAGACCAGTGATGCTCATGTTATGTGTCAATGCACTATTTTCTAGGCATGGAGGTGTGGAAAAATGCGGATTATCTTCCTCGGACAAGGGAAGTATGCAGTGGAGATCCTGAAGAGGTTCAGGATGACGGACTGCAAGGCCATGACCACACCTATGGCATCGAACATGGAGCTATTGAGATGATTGATTCCATGATGTATCGTCAAATGATTTATTCCTTGATGTACCTGACGAATATGAGACCATATATTTGCTTTACTGTGAACATATTGAGACATGTTCACCTGATTGTTGCAAAGCATGTAGTGAGGTACCTGAAGGGTACAGTTGAGTACGGGCTCAAGTATGAGGCGAATCAGAAGATTAACCTGGAGGGTTATGTGGATTCATATTGGGCAGGCAGTGCCATTAATAGGAAGAGCACTTCGAGGTGCTACTTCAGTATGGGATCAAGTGTGATCTCTTGGTTTGGCAGGATGGAGTCCTACATGGAGTTGAGTACAGCTGAGGCAAAAGATGTTTCCACTTTCTATTTGGGAGAGAGGAGCAGTGAAGCTCCAGTATGTGACCCAGATCGAGATCTCTCGAAAGAGGGATTTCTAGCATGGTCGGTGAGACGGGTTGTCTAAGCATAAATCCTGGTGAAGCTCGTAGGTTGTTGAGATGTAAACAGACCTGTAGGTTGTCCTTAGATGTAATCAGTCCTGGCAAAGCTCACAGGTCATCCTTGGATGTAATCATCCTTGATGTGATTCTATGCTAGAAATGGCCAAAGTGAAGTTTGAGTACTTCAAGGAGAAGCTTGGTATTCTCAATATCGAGGTTCCCTCCAAGGGGAAAAGATGAGACCTAGATCCATTCTAACGAGTAGGTCAGATGTAAGGGCTAAGCCATTCTGTCATGGTGAGAGGATTGGTTCCTTCCATGTCAGATATGAGTGTTGAGCCATTATGATATGACTATAGGATTGGTTCCTACATGATCAGATATAAGGGCTGTTTCTATTCTTGGAATGGAGGTTCTTGGTCTGGTACCAGGAATACTTGGTCTAGGACTAAGGGCCTTTTTGATACGATTGTAAGATGTAGCAATACATGATAATATGTGAGCGCATGGAAATTCTAATGTCATTGAGGGATGTGTTCTCACTTGATCAGATATAAGGGTTGTTTCCATTATGTCATGGTAAGAGGATTGCTTCCTTCCATGTCAGATGTGAGTGCTGGCCATTCTGATGTGTTCCTACATGATCAGATGTAAGGGCTATCGCCTTTCTGACGAGTAGGTTAGATGTGAGTGCTGGCCATTCTGATGTAGGATTAGTTCCTACATGATCAGATATAAGGCCTACCGCCTTTCTAACGAGTAGGTCAGATGTGAGTGTTGGCCATTCTGATGTGACTGTAGGATTAGTTCCTACATGATCAGATGTAAGGGCTACCGCCTTTCTGATGAGTAGGTTAGATGTGAGTGCTGTCCATTCTAACAAGTAGTTCAGATGTAAGGGCTACTTCCATTCTCTAAATGGAGGCACCTGGTCAGTTACCAGGAACCCTCGGTCTAGGACTGAGTGCCATTCTGACGAGTAGGTCAGATGTAAGGGATGGGCCATTCTAACATGGTGAGAGGATGAGGTTACTTCCATGGTCAGATGTAAGGGCTGGGCCATTCTAACATGGTGAGGGGATTAAGTTCCTCTCATGGTTAGATGTGAGTGCCATTCTGACGAGTAGGTCAGATGTAAGGGATGGGCCATTCTAACATGGTGAGAGGATGAGGTTACTTCCATGGTCAGATGTAAGGGCTGGGCCATTCTAACATGGTGAGGGGATTAAGTTCCTCTCATGGTTAGATGTGAGTGCTAGGCATGCCTTTCTGACGATTCAAGGTCAGATGTGAGTGCTAGCCATTCTGACTTAGGGTCAGATATAAGGGCTACCGAAGACCTACAAGGAGGTAGGCCTACAACCAGCATGAAAAAGGGATGGCTCTATAGAATTTCCTATGACAAGAAGAATTATGAGATAGAACCAGTGATGTTGACCCAGTGATGATCCAGATCGAGTGATAATGATACAGCAGAGATGATCCAGATTGAGTGATGATCCAGATCCCTTGATAATGATCCAAATCGAGTGATGATCCAGATCTAGTGATGTTGATCCAGTAGAGATGATCCAGATCGAGTGATGATCCAGATCCAATGATTTTGATCTAGCAGAGATGATCCAGATCCAGTGATGATGATCCAGATCCAGTGATGATCCAGATCCAGTGGTGATCCAGATCGAGTGATGATGATCCAGATCGATTGATGATCTAGATCGATTGATGTTCCAGATCCATATGAAGATGACTTGAAGATGAAAGATGACCTGAAGATGAAGATGACTTGAATATGATGAAGGCTCAATGATGTTCCAGATGATACAAATAAGAAGACTTGTGCTGATAAATTGTGTCGAGAGAATACCTTCCTAGTTAAGAGGGAGTGTTGATGAAATTGTAACTTTAGAATGTATTCACTTGTATATCTTATGTATTATACCCCAATGTTTATTCTGGGAAGTGTTTATAATGTAATTGAGTCATGTCATGCCCCGATGTTCCAATCGGGATTTTCTATAATGTGAACAAGTCATTTCAAGTCATTGTGGGTAACCCTCCTATTGGTCAATGGTTAAAGTCCCCACAGTTGTGGGGCCCTAGGGTTATTAGACTATCCTAGAGAAGTCGACCCTAGGTGAGTCATTGTAAGTCAGGGCAATAGTCCCCACCATTGTGTTAAGGATAACCCTCCTTGTTGGTTAGAGGAGGCAAAGTCCCCACAAGTTGTGGGGCACTAGGGTTATTAGACACTCCTAAAGATGTCGACTTAATTGTTAAGTGAGGTCGACATGTTGGAGTGGGTTTCAAGTGAACGAAAGAATATAAATAGAGAGTGAGCCTCTCTATTTATCACACACACACTCACTCATTGGGGCGCATGAGTGAGAGGAGAAGTTGCTGGTGTTAACACTTGTATTTAACAAAGGGAGAAATAAGACCATGGTAGAGATAAGGTAATGTGTTTAAATACTTTGGTTAAAGGATATAGTGCAAAGGTGGAATGATAGTCAAAATATCGATCAGGTTTCCAAAGAGCCCAGGCCGCGATGAAGGAAGGACGAAAATCAATGGTTGGTATTCCCCCCGCCCTTTGCAACATGCAAGGAAGATAAGACAGGTTTCGGCTTTTAACCAGCTCCACAGATCAAAGGTTATAAAGTCGTCCTGGGAAGATCCACGGTTCACGTCAAATCCGCCTTGTGAAGGCACGAGTTGGTTAAGAAAATGGAGTCTGGCGGAATCGTGTATCCTTCTCTCAATCCGACGGCGGAGAGGCGAGGTCAGATCATATCGAGGGACGAGATTGATTCCGGAAGCGAAACCTGCACGGTGGATAAGCCCAAAAGGCCCAGCGAAATTTGTTATCCGATAACAGATCTGACGGACGGAAATCAAAGCGGGATAGATCAACGGTTATTATAAATTCCGGGGAGAGAAATTGCACGGGAGATAAGTCCCAGACTCCCAGCGGAATTGGGTAGACGTCGACAGATCTGATGGCTGATGAATGCCGGGTGATCACATCAACGGCCAAGAAAGATTACGGAGCCTAAACTTGCATGTTGGATAAAGGGAAGGAGCCCAGCAGAATTTGATAAGCGGTAAGTGATCCAACAGCTCGCCAATAAAGGTATATTAGATCGAGGGCTGTGGATGATTCTGGAGATTAAAGCTGCACGAGGGTTAAAGCCAGAGAGCCTAGCAGAATTCATTACATGGCGCTTGATCCGACGATTGGAATTTAAAGATTGAATAATCTAAGGATGAGATTGATTCCGGTGTTGAAACTTGCACGGAGGATAAGGCCCGAACCCCCAGCAGGATTCTGTACGTGTCACCCGATCCAACGACTCATGATAAAAGGCGATTGCGTCGACGACGGGAGATCATTCCGGGATGGAGACTGGCACGGTGTTTAACGCCAAGGCACCGGGCGCAACTAGATACGTGGCACACGATCCAAAGGCCAGAAATTAAAGAGAAATCAGATCTATGGTCGTGGATGAGACCGAAAAATAGAAGCGCATGGCAGTTAGAGATAAGTGGTGGTTGCGGAATTAAATGTTTCCACGTGGCAAATTGGGTGGTCCTATAAAGGCAGGGTTTACCTCTCCAATGATTATTTTATTTGCTCGGGGCCCGGCGAAAAGGGCCTGGCGATTTGGGAGCTTCCATTTGTCAGTACCAGGCACGTTCCGAACAAACGCCTCCACAGCAAACCAGGTAGGACTTTAATCCTGTAACTCCTTCGTCCAATTACTGTTATAAACTAAGAAATGGACCAAGAGAGCGAGGTTAGTGTGTCTGGTCGGGTCACAGATGACAGAGAGGAATTTTTAGTAGACAGACACCGAGGCGTCTGCGACCCCTTCCTGTCCACAGGGAGTGTGTCCGGCAATAAAGAGAAATTGTGGTCTTATTTTTCACAGGGGAATGATGTTCTGAATGTATGCAAGTCCTTTTTGTACCATTTCGCCCTTGAGAAAACCCTACACTTCCCTGAATTTTCCGAATGGTGCCCGCTGAACTATTCTCCCTCGCAGAGGATCATTGTGAGTCGGTATGCGTCGAAAATACTATGTAAAATTGATGCTTCGGTCGTCAGGGAAAACCTTAGTCTGCCCGAAAGCTACCCTGTAAATCGTGAGTCTTTAAATGAATCTGTGCTTGCCGAGTTTTTCAAAAATTGTAGAAGTGAAAGTCGCTCTCAATTCCTGTCAAGTATCCTGGAGGAAGGTCAATCCCTTGAAGGCCTTTCCTCGCCTTACCCCTTGCATATTTTTAGAGCTGAAGTGCAATTAGTGATGTCTCTGGTCTGTCAGGTGTTAGGTCTAGATGACGATTGTCATATAGGTGATGTTATCCTTGGTTTCCTGTTAGTCCCGAGTCCCAGTCAGTCCACGTGCTTAATTTAGATGAGTACCTTGCCGAGGCGATCCACCTCCAGTTGACTGAATTTCCCAAGGTCCAGTTTTTTAGATTTCAAACACACTTGCTTAACATGTTAATATGTTCTAATGTTACTGAATGAAAGTTCTTAAGTGCTCTATCTTCTTCATATTTTCCTAAGCAAATCAACATGGTCGAATTTTCCAATTCGATCATGTCCGAAATATACAGGATGTTATTTGATGAAGACCTGCCCCGTGTCCTGGATGAAATGAGATGTCTAATGCAGTCGTCGCCAGAAGAGCGGGTGGGGGATTGGTTCCTGTACAGAGGTTACACAGTGTTAAGAGTATATGGCTTTACTGGTCAGCCTTATAGGCTACCATCCTTCTTGACCCCAAGGATTTTCGCGCTGGAGTTCATGAGGCAGAGATTGTTGTCTGAGGAGGAGCACTTTGGTGCTTTCAAAAAATCTTTGAATATTAAATTTCCATTTAAAGTAGGCCCTTTCATTTTTAAAGGTAAAGGTGCCCTGGCATTTATAGAAAGGTTGATGGAGAATATGGATTTCATAAAAGATGTAAATATGAACTACGACCCCCACCAGGTGATCTCATTGAGAAAACAGGCAAACAGGAATAAACCATTTGAGCATCAGGCTATTGAGGGGCTGGCTGAAATGGCCAATTTGTTGCAGTATACTGACAGGTCAGATTCCGATGAAGGGACACATGCTACACCTGTCATAGCGACCCAAACAACAGAAGGTGCTGGTATGGTAGTCAAGAGGAGTTTGTCTGAAGCTAAGAACATGGATGTAGATGAAGAAGGGCCCCGTAAAAAGGCCAAGCTGCTTCAAATTGGTGAAATTGTAGATAAGGAGGTTCCTGATGGTTCCCAAAGAGATGCCCTAGTTCCCCTGAAAGCGGTGCAGATAAGTCAAGTCTCTTTTAAAAATGCGGAGGATGATGTAGGCAGTCCGAAATTATGCCACGTGTTTAAGTCTAAGGAAGACCTAAAAGCTAGTTACATGGAGAAGAGGAATCAGTCTATGGAGGAAATGAGAAATTTGCTCCCGAAGGTTAGAAGTCTGTATAGTTCGAAAACCTCTCTGGTCTCTGCTAGAGATGCTGAGAGGAATACTTTTAGAATGGCTATGGTAAGTGACAGGAAAATGTCTGAAATAGAGATCCGGTTAGACAAAATCAGCACTCCGGACAAAATTCAACTCCACAAACAGACAAGCGATATCATCTACTCAGACTTGCTTCAATCCATGATGAAGATAAATAAATTGCAAGTCTTGATAGATAAATTGGAAATCCAATTGAAACATGAGAAAGTAGAGAATAAAACAAATGTTGTTCATATTAAGAAGCTGCAGACAGACATTTCTAGTTCAGACAGTACACAGGCAGTCAAGAGGTTGTTAGAGGAAAAGGATAATGCCCTCCAAGTCCGTAAGAAGAAACTAAAAATCCCAGGCACTGAACATGTTCAGTCATCTGAATTGCTAGCCCTCCAAGAAGAAAAAGATAAAGTCCATCAGGAGATGATGGAATACAAAGGAAGAGCCGGAGAGTTACAGGAGGAAAAAGAGAAGTGGGAAGCCGAAAGGGAGGAGCTGTTAGCCCAAATCTCCTTGATGAAAAAAGATCAGAATGAAGAGAAGGAGATTATGGAAGAGTTGATGAGCCAAACTCCCACCGGCGAGGACTTGTCTATTGTAAATATCCATAAGCCTTTAGATGATTTCTCTACTGATGATTTGTTAGTACCAATGTCACAGGTGAGTTTGAAGGAAGAAGCAATCAAAGATTTGAAAGAAGAAAATGAGAAGATGAAAGCTGAACTGGTTAAAGTTAATGAAAGAAAAAAACAGATCTTGCAAGACAGGAATCAATTACAGAAAAAGCTCGATGAGCTAAAAGAAAAATGCATTGGGAAGGGCCCTCTTCAGGGGGTGAAACATATCATTTGGGACACCCTGACTATAGATATTACCAAGTTCCGACACTACTTTAATTTTATTGATGATTTGAGTATACTGACAGATTCGGCTCAACAAAAACTGAAATTGGTAAATGAACACATGGCAAAAAGACCCTCACTACAGCTCAGAACGCATTAAATTTTCTGAATTCACCGACATACCAGAGGTTGCACGACATGGGCATAAAGGATAAAATCTCAATAGTGCTGTGGGAGAAGAAGATCATCCACAAACACCATTTAATGAAGACTGTCCAAGACAAGTCAGAGGAATTGCTTGTGCAGGTCAATAAGTTCAAACAAGAGTTTAAAGAGCTGTTCGAAGATGGATTGCCGTCCTTCTAGGACGAAGAAGGTCGGATGCTCCCTCCGGAACATTATCATCACCTACTTGTCCGGGCTCGCATGGACCACTCAAAATTTAATAACTTGGAGAAGATCCTGACAGGACAAACCATTGTGGACATGTTGACAGAAGACTTCGAAATCCTGCAGAAGTTTGCAATCATCAGAGCCATATCGCCCACGAAATATTATGAAGCATTTATGGAGCTCGAGGTAGCAATTCGGGAGATGATGGAGCGTGACACCCCAAGTTCGGAGCAGTGGAAAGATGTAGAGCGGTTTGGGAAAACAAAGTATATCCTTCCCTAGGAACAGGTGTCAGGTACTGAAGAGCTGATGGGGCAAATACATGGAGCTGATGGGGCAAAGATGTGGAGATATTTGGGGCAAATAAATGGAGCTGTCGGGCAAAATTTTGTTATCCAGTTGATTTGTACTTTGTGATATATTAGGAATGGAGTTGTAACAACTTCCTAGTGGTGTAGGAATTCAGTTACAAACTCTAATTTACGCCGATCATTATGTTATTGATCTGCTAGGGGCAGACTTATTGTTTTATCTATAAATTTGTATCTTTTTATGAGATGGGGGTTGGAACCCATCGGTTGAAAAAATTTTGCTGGAGAACATATCTGTTTTTGGAATCGCAAAATGAATGCATGAGAGTTTGTCAGAGATTCATGTGTTGTTGATATTACAGTCTGTGCCTTTTCCTTTATGTGATTTGTATTTCCTTTTGTGTAACACTTCATTTTGTTTCTTCCTCGTATCTGAGAAATAGTGTTAGATGATTGGAATTCATGTGTTTATGCTTTGATCATCTTTTCAGATATTATATGATTTTTTCTGCTAAAGTTGATATAGAATTCATCCTTGTTGATGCTCTGTAATAATGGGTTGGTCCTTCATTTCTTCTGTTCCACCTGAAATCAATTTGAATGACTGTCATGATATGATTACCTTGCCTTTGATGAATATCATGTATATTTCTTTGTGATATCTTTAGATTGTTTATGACTCCATGCCCAATGGTTATATGAATGTTTCAGCCAAATACATAAATCTTTGAATATTATTTCATACCTGCTCTAGTTAAATCTGGTCTTGTTAAATATTTATTGAGAGATCCCTCTCTGGAAGAAAATACCAGTTTTTTCCTGAAGTGGTTTTGTTGTTACCTCGGGGTATACCTTTTACAACCTGGGTACATCCTGAGTGCTAACAAACTGGCGTCGTTGCCGGGGGCGAAGGTGCTTATCTGGCCCGGGAGAACGACAAAGATTAAGAGAGATTCCTGTGGGCAAACAGGAATTTCAAGAAGAAAAGAAGGTTGTATATTTTCCCTGGCGACTTCATTGTGTAATTCTTCCAGAATTCAAGAACGTCATTCTGGATTCAAGGATACATACACAAGGTAACTCTGATACCGAGATCCTGAAAATCTTTGAAGATCCAGAAAAGTTGTTTAAGAGAAAAAATAAAGAGAAGTTTGATTTTCCTTTGTTCGTCCCATCATCTTCACCTGATTCTCATATCAATCCAGCTTGGGAAATCAATACTGCGCAGACCCTGTTGAGAACTAGATCCGAACCCGACCTAAAAAATACTGAGTTCATTCCTTGTAGGCTGAGAGCTAGGTCTTAATCCGACCTCAAAAATACTGAGTCCAATCCTAGTAGATCCGAGTCCTATATGTTAGATTCCCTCTGGAAGGACATGCAACAAACCTCTAAAGCTAAAACAACAACCTCCGAGCATCCTCAAAGTACTGCAGTTCCTGTGAACCCACCCAGACCAATGGCTTCCAGATTTGCTCCCTTGCGTTTGCCAGCCGTATTACATGATCTCCCCCAAAATTATTCTCAGAGGATTTCTTTGTTTGATGGGGAAGGTGATATAACCGCAAAACAGCATGTTGCCAAGTTTGAAGATTTCATTGACTTGGAAGAAGTTGACTATCCTGATGTCAAACTGCGGTTATTTGCCCAAAGTTTGTCTGGGGAAGCAAAGAAGTCGTTTAAAGACTTGCCTAATGGATCTATAGCAAATTTCCAGGCCTTTCAGAATGCCTTTCTGGACAGGTGGGACGATAAACATAACCCTCTGCAGCTGTTATCTCAGTACAATGGTCTTAAGAAGGGGGTTTTGAGTCTGTTCATGAATTTTCGAGCAGATTCATGAGGGCTTACAACTCTATTCCTGAAGATATTAAACCTTCTCCTACAGCTGCTCAACTGCATTATGCTGGAGCTTTTGATAATGATTTTGCATTTTCATTACGAGAAAGGAGATCGGCAACTCTTGCTTCCATGTTTACTGATGCACTAGAAGTGGAAGCTAACATTATGGCTAGTGGGAAGATAAAACATAGAGACATGGACAGGAGGAGAAAAGAAGACAATGGGCCCTCCACTTCATCTTCTTCCACTGATGTTAAATTTGAGACAATGTTGAAGACCATGGAAAAGTTGATGGATAGGTTAACCATGGATACTAGGCATTTCAACAGGGAGCAGGGGGATCCCCAAATCAGGAATCCAAATTTCAGGAGACCCAATCCCCCTGTTCCTCCCCGGAACAGGCAGAGAAATCCAAGAAACCAAGAAGAACAGCCTATTCGTCCGCCTTTCCCTGAAAATTATGTTGGGGATGAAGAAGACCCACCTGAAAATGAGATTCATCTATTCGGGGAACAGGATTCCGAAATATATCTCACTGAAGAAGAACATAATATGTTTGCGCAGGAAGGTCCAAATGAAGAATTTGAAAATGAGCTATATCAGAGAGGGTACTTTCATGCAATGGATGATGTGCAAAGGAAAATGAGATTGAGGAATAGAGATGTCCCCATAAATAAAGGGAAGGCCAATCCAAATCAGCCTTCCTCTAGCTCTTTGGATGGAGAAAAGGGGAAAGGACTACAAAAAGAACCCTCTGTGAGTAAAGAGGTTGAAAATGAGGTACAAAGGGATAAAATAATAAAGAAGGTGACTCCGATTGACGTGGAAAAGATTGGTGCTGGTTTTAACCTACAGAATGAGCTTTCAAAACTAAAGATCTATGTTCCATTTAATGAGCTGTTGAGAAACACTGAATACAGAGATACTATCGCCAAAATGATAAAGAACCAAGGCGAATGGCAGTCAGACATTTTAGAATTGAATGATGATAACCCTGCTATTTCATTTGGACCCAAAATTGAAAATTTAGAAGATGAAGAAGTTCCTCCTTTCTATTTAAGTCTAAATGTGCATGACAAAGTGGTCCATAACGCTATGTTGGATTCTAGGGCATCACACAATCTAATGCCTAAAGGAGTTGTAGAAAGTCTGGGATTAGAAGTGACCAGACCTTATAAGGATTTATACTCATTTGATTCTAGGAGAGTAAAGTGCCTTGGTCTAATTAAAGACATGGTGGTGACCCTGAATAAATTGCCATCTAAAACTATAGTCATGGATGTGGTGGTAGCAGATATCCCACCCAATTTTGGGGTATTGCTGTCAAGATCTTGGACCTCCAAGCTGAAAGGTATTTTACAGATGGACATGTCATATGCGACGATTCCTTTTCCAGATGGGAGCAGAAGGTTGTATAGTGAAAAAAGAACTCCCTATGTGGTTAGCAGTCAAGATAAACCTGAATTCCACCACATATATGCTGTTGATACTGATTTGGGGTCTTCCATTTTCTTTAATGAGACTGTCCTACTTGAGGTAGAAAAGACATTGCAGGAGAAGTCTCAGGAGAATGATGAAAAGGAAGTTTTGGAACATGAGGCTTTAGAAGCAAAGCAGAAAAAAGAAGGCCAATGGATCATGTACTTTGATGGATCTATTGCAAAGGTTGGTGCTGGGGCCAGTGTCTATATCATTTCTCCTATCCATGATTTCAAAGCTCTATCATATAAATTGCTTTTTGAATGCACAAATAATGTAGCAGAGTATGAGGCCCTGTTATTGGGGTTACATGCTTTGAAAGATCTGGGGGCTCAAAGGGTCAGGATCTTGGGAGATTCTGAGTTGGCGGTAAACCAGGTAAATGAGAGTTATCAAACCAAGCATCCTCGGATGAGGGCTTACAGAAATGAAGTATGGGATATGCTTGGCAATTTCTTCACAGAGCATACAATTCAAGTGGTTCCCAGGGTTGAGAATTTGGTGGCTGATTCCTTAGCAGTATCCGCTGGAAAATTTGAGACCCCAATGACTAGTCAAAAGGAATACCAGGTAGAGATTTTGAACAGACCTTCTATCCCTGACAATTACAAATATTGGCAAGTGTTCGAAGATGATATGCAGATCCGAATATTTCTAGAGTTGTCAGGGGAGTTTGTGAATACCCATTTTGACGGTGAAAATGATAATGATAGGACCCTTGGAAGTGATGAAGAAATTGAAACAGAAGAAGAAGATGCTGAGAAGTTAAAGAAGACCTTGGGAGGTAAAGATATCATCCAGCTGAAGAATAATTTCATACCAAGAGGCCTGATCCCTTTAGAAAGGCTCTTTGATCAAAATGATGTTGCCAAGAACCCCAAAGTGAAACCTATTGGTGATGCCGTGGAAGACAAAAATATTGGCACTGAGGAAAATCCTAAAATCATAAAACTATCCAAGAAGCTACCGGAAAGGGAGAAACAGGAGTATGTAAAGTTGATGAAAAAATATATAGATGTGTTTGCTTGGAGTTATGAAGATCTCAAAGAATATGATACATCTATCATACAGCATACTATTCCTATAAAGCCTGGAGAAAAGCCTTTTAAGCAGAAACTCATGAGGATCAATCCTAAGCTGCTCCCTATCATTGAGAAGGAAATAAAGAAGCTATTTGATGCTAAT
>LPNX010838561.1:73106-192100 GCA_001517045.1 Pseudotsuga menziesii | reverse complement strand
AGAGAGCATCTCCATCATCTGGAGAGGGTCTTCATGAAGTGTAGGAAATATGGCATATCTTTGAATCCTAAGAAGTCTAATTTTGCACTAGAAGAAGGAAAGTTGCTAGGCCATATAATATCCAAAGATGGCATAAGGATTGATCCTGAAAGAGTGAGTGCAATTCTGAAGGTAGGAGAACCCAGAAGCAAGAAGGAGATACAATCATTTCTGGGACAGGTGAATTTCTTGAGAAGATTTGTACCAAGCTTCGCAGAGATTCTGATGAATATTACCAATATGTTGAAGAAAGGTCATGAAATAAAATGGAATACAGAAGCTAAAGAGTCCTTTCGGGAAATTAAGAAAGCAATTTCAGAAGCTCCTGTTTTGATAAGTCTAGATTTTGCCAAGGATTTTTCGGTATTCTCATATGCTTCTGAACATACTATAGCAGTTGTATTGTTACAGAAAAATGAGGGAAATTTGGAACAACCCATAGCCTTTTTCAGTAAAATGCTACGGGATGGGGAGTTGAAATATGATATCATGGAAAAGCAGGCCTATGCCCTGATTAAAGCATTAAAGGATTTCAGAATATATGTTTTGCATTCCCATGTAATTGCACATGTTCCAATTGCTGCAGTAAAAGCAATTTTGACTCAGCCAGACCCCGAAGGCGGGAGGGCGAGATGGATAGCTACATTATTGGAATATGATATAGAAATAAAACCCACGAAGCTGGTCAAAGGGCAAGGGTTAGCAAAGATGATGACGAACTCAAATTGTGAATCTTTACAGATTAATTTTTTGACTCACCAGTTTGATCAGTTGGACTCAGAGATTGAAGTGATGCCTGACTTTGTGGCCTCTCCATGGTACTCTGGTATTGTATATGTCCTCTGAAATTTGCAAGCACCAGAAGGATTAAGTAAATCAAGAGCAAGGTCTGTAAAGTTGAAATCTGCTAAATTCTATATCATAAATAAATATCTTTATTGGAAGGACCCTGGAGGAGTTCTACTAAATTGTCTATTGGAGGATGAAGCCCAACAAATTACCAATGAATTTCACAAAGGAGACTACGGAGGACATCATTCTTGGAAGGTGATAGCAAACAAAATCCTGAGAGCTAGTTATTATTGGCCCACGTTATTCTCTGATGTATATAAAGAAACCAGCAAATGTCATCAATGCCAGATTTTCGACGGTAAAAGAAAGGTATTGCCTCTCCCTCTGAATCCGATAACAGTTGAGGCTCCTTTCCAGCAATGGGGTTTAGATTTTATTGGTGAAATAAACCCCAACTCATCAGGTCAGCACAGGTGGATCTTGACAGCTACCGATTATTTTACTAAATGGATAGAAGCAATTCCTACCAAGAGGGCCACTGAGAATGTGATCATGGAGTTTCTTGAAGAAAATATATTGGCTCGGTTCGGGTGTCCAAAAAGGATAGTAACAGACAACGCAGCTACTTTCAAATCTAGGAAAATGATAAATTTTTGTCATAAGTACCATATAAGCCTCAATCACTTGACTGCTTATTATCCTCAAGGAAATGGACTAGCTGAATCTTCAAATAAAATCCTGGTGAGGATTATCAAAAAGATGTTGGAAGACAATAAAAGGTCCTGGCACACCAAACTAAAATATGCTCTGTGGGCTGACCGGATTAGCACTAAAAGAGCGATCGACATGTCTCCTTTCCAGCTGGTATATGGAGCCGAAGTGATTTTTCCACCATCATTAGGAGTACCAGTTATGAGGTATTTCCAGGATCAGCAAGAAGAACCAAATCACATACAGCGAAGGATAAATCAGATCATCGACCTTGAAGACGAAGAAGTAAAGCTTATGACAAAGTGCAGTCTCATCAAGAGAAGATGAAGAATACTTTTGACAGAAGGATCAAGGAAGAGCAGTTTCAGATTGATGACCTGGTTTTAAAGTGGGATGCTCCTAACGAAGACAAGCATGGCAAGTTCAACCCTATGTGGGTCGGACCTTATGTTGTTGCTGGGTACAGAGGACAGAATGCATTTTTGCTGGAATATACAAATGGGGTTCTTCTGGAGAGTAACCCTGTAAATGGAAGATATCTGAAGCATTACTTGTCCTGAGGAGGAAGGTAAAGTTTGTATCATAGAATTGTATATATTTGTTTCTCTTTACAAATAAATAGCAATGGTAAGTCGAATGTATTTGAAGCTCGCAGTGAAAGCCCTAAGATCCAGGAGGCCTACCGATCATTTTCTGAAAAATGTAAAAATGATATATTTACAAAAAGACGAAAGATGGGTTTTTGAGAGTTATTATGCAAAGTCAAAGAACAGGCACCTGGTCTACGATTTCTTTGATACCTCGCAGGGAGGATATCATCCCCAGATGGAGCCAACTATTAACACCTGTATTTAACAAAGGGAGAAATAAGACCATGGTAGAGATAAGGTAATGTGTTTAAATACTTTGGTTAAAGGATATAGTGCAAAGGTGGAATGATAGTCAAAATATCGATCAGGTTGCCAAAGAGCCCAGGCCGCGATGAAGGAAGGACGAAAATCAATGGTTGGTATTCCCCCAGCCCTTCGCAACATGCAAGGAAGATAAGACAGGTTCTGGCTTTTAACCAGCTGCACAGATCAAAGGTTATAAAGTCGTCCTGGGCAGATCCACGGTTCACATCAAATCCGCCTTGTGAAGGCACGAGTTGGTTAAGAAAATGGAGTCTGGCAGAATTCCTTCTCTCAATCCGACGGCGGAGAGGCGAGGTCAGATCATATCGAGGGACGAGATTGATTCCGGAAGCGAAACCTGCACGGCGGATAAGCCCAAAAGGCCCAGCAGAATTTGTTATCCGATAACAGATCTGACGGACGGAAATCAAAGCGGGATAGATCAACGGTTATTATAAATTCCAGGGAGAGAAATTGCACGGGAGATAAGTCCCAGACTCCCAGCGGAATTGGGTAGACGTCGACATATCTGACGGCTGATGAATGCCGGGCGATCACATCAACGGCTAAAAAAGATTCCGGAGCCTAAACTTGCACGTTGGATAAAGGGAAGGAGCCCAACAGAATTTGATAAGCGGTAAGTGATCCAACGGCTCGCCAATAAAGGTATATTAGATCGAGGGCTGTGGATGATTCCAGAGATTAAAGCTGCAGGAGGGTTAAAGCCAGAGAGCCTAGCGGAATTCATTACATGGCGCTTGATCTGACGATTGGAATTTAAAGATTGAATAATCTAAGGATGAGATTGATTCCGGTGTTGAAACTTGCATGGAGGATAAGGCCCGGACCCCCAGCGGGATTCTGTACGTGTCACCCGATCCAATGACTCATGATAAAAGGCGATTGCGTCGACGGCGGGAGATCATTCCGGGATGGAGACTGGCACGGTGTTTATCGCCAAGGCGCCGGGCGGAACTGGATACATGGCACACGATCCAAAGGCCAGAAATTAAAGAGAAATCAGATCTACGGTCGTGGATGAGACCGGAAAATAGAAGCGCACGGCAGTTAGAGATAAGTGGTGGTTGTGGAATTAAATGTTGTCCACGTGGAAAATTGGGTGGTCCTATAAAGGCAGGTTTGACCTCTCCAATGATTATTTTATTTGCTCGGGGCCCGGGGAAAAGGACCTGGCGATTTGGGAGCTTCCATTTGTCAGTACCAGGCATGTTCTGAACACACGCCTCCACAGCAAACCAGGTAGGACTTTAATCATGTAACTCCTTAGTCCAATTACTATTATAAACTAAGAAATGGACCAAGAGAGTGAGGTTAGTGTGTCTGGTCGGGTCGCGGATGACAGAGAGGAATTTTTAGTAGACAGACACCGAGGTGTCTGCGACCCCTTCCTGTCCACAGGGAGTGTGTCCAGCAGCAAAGAGAAATTGTGGTCTTATTTTTCACAAGGGAATGACGTTCTGAATGTATTCAAGTCCTTTTTGTACCATTTCACCCTTGAGAAAACCCTACACTTCCCTGAATTTGCCGAATGGTGCGCGGTGAACTATTCTCCCTCGTAGAGGATCATTGTGAGTCGGTCCGCGTCGAAAATACTATGTAAAATTGATGCTTCGGTCGTCAGGGAAAACCTTAGTCTGCCCGAAAGCTACCCTGTAAATCGTGAGTCTGTAAATGAATCTGTCCTTGCCGAGTTTTTCAAAAATTACAGAAGTGAAAGTCGCTCTCAATTCCTGTCAAGTATCCTGGAGGAAGGTCAGTCCCTTGAAGGCCTTTCCTCGCCTTACCCCTTGCATATTTTTAGAGCTGAAGTGCAATTAGTGATGTCTCTAGTCTATCAGGTGTTAGGTCTAGATGACGATTGTCATATAGGTGATGTTATCCTTGGTTTCCTGTTAAAAATAAATTGTTTAAGTCCCGAGTCCCAGTCAGTCCCCATGCTTAATTTAGATGAGTACCTTGCCGAGGCGATCCACCTCCAGTTGACTGAATTTCCCAAGGTCCAGTTTTTTAGATTTCAAACACACTTGCTTAACATGTTAATATGTTCTAATGTTACTGAATTAAAGTTCTTAAGTGCTCTATCTTCTTTGGATTTTCCCAAGCAAATCAACATGGTCAAATTTTCCAATTCGATCATGTCCGAAATATACAGGATGTTATTTGATGAAGACCTGCCCCGTGTCCTGGACGAAATGAGATGTCTAATGCAGTCGTCGCCAGAAGAGCGGGTGGGGGATTGGTTCCTGTACAGAGGTTACACAGTGTTAAGAGTATATGGCTTTACTGGTCAGCCTTATAGGCTACCATCCTTCTTGACGCCAAGTATTTTCGCGCTGGAGTTCATGAGGCAGAGATTGTTGTCTGAGGAGGAGCACTTTGGTGCTTTCAGAAAATCTTTGAATATTAAATTTCCATTTAAAGTAGGCCCTTTCATTTTTAAAGGTAAAGGTGCCCTGGCATTTATAGAAAGGTTGATGGAGAATATGGATTTCATAAAAGATGTAAATATGAACTACGACCCCCACCAGGTGATCTCATTGAGAAAACAGGCAAACATGAATAAACCATTTGAGCATCAGGCTATTGAGGGGCTGGCTGAAATGGCCAATTTGCTGCAGTATACTGATAGGTTAGATTCTGATGAAGGGACACATGCTACACCTGTCACAGCGACCCAAATAACAGAAGGTGCTGGTATGGTAGTCAAGAGGAGTTTGTATGAAGCTGAGAACATGGATGTAGATGAAGAAGGGCCCCGTAAAAAGGCCAAGCTGCTTCAAATTGGCGAAATTGTAGATAAGGAGGTTCCTGATGGTTCCCAAAGAGATGCCCTAGTTCCCCTGAAAGCGGTGCAGATAAGTCAAGTCTCTTTTAAAAATGCGGAGGATGATGTAGGCATTCCGGAATTATGCCACGTGTTTAAGTCTAAGGAAGACCTAAAATCTAGTTACATGGAGAAGAGGAAGCAGTCTATGGAGGAAACGAGAAATTTGCTCCCGAAGGTTAGAAGTCTGTACAGTTCGAAAACCTCTCTGGTCTCTGCTAGAGATGCTGAGAGGAATACTTTTAGAATGGCTATGGTAAGTGACAAGAAAATGTCTGAAATAGAGATCCGGTTAGACAAAATCAGCACTCTGGACAAAATTCAACTCCACAAACAGACAAGCGATATCATCTACTCAGACTTGCTTCAAGCCATGATGAAGATCAATAAATTGCAAGTCTTGATAGATAAATTGGAAATCCAGTTGAAACATGAGAAAGTAGAGAATAAAGAAAATGTTGTTCAGATTAAGAAGCTGCAGACAGACATTGCTAGTTCAGACAGTACACAAGCAGTCAAGAGGTTGTTAGAGGAAAAGGATAATGCCCTCCAAGTCCTGAAGAAGAAACTGAAAATCCCAGGCACTGAACATGTTCAGTCATCTGAATTGCTATCCCTCCAAGAAGAAAAAGATAAAGTCCATCAGGAGATGATGGAATACAAAGGAAGAGCCGGAGAGTTACAGGAGGAAAAAGAGAAGTGGGAAGCCGAAAGGGAGGAGCTGTTAGCCCAAATCTCCTTGATGAAAAAAGATCAGAATGAAGAGAAGGAGATTATGGAAGATTTGATGAGCCAAACTCCCGCCGGCGAGGACTTGTCTATTGTAAATATCCAGAAGCCTTTAGATGATTTCTCTACTGATGATTTGTTAGTACCAATGTCACAGGTGAGTTTGAAGGAAGAAGCAATCAAAGATTTGAAAGCAGAAAATGAGAAGATGAAAGCTGAACTGGTTAAAGTTAATGAAAGAAAAAAACAGATCTTGCAAGACAGGAATCAATTACAGAAAAAGCTCGATGAGCTAAAAGAAAAATGCATTGGGAAGGGCCCTCTTCAGGGGGCGAAACATATCATTTGGGACACCCTGACTATAGAGATTACCAAGTTCCGACACTACTTGAATTTTATTGATGATTTGAGTATACTGACAGATTCGGCTCAACAAAAACTGAAATTGGTAAATGAACACATGGCAAAAAGACCCCTCACTACAGCTCAGAACGCATTAAATTTTCTAAATTCACTGACATACTAGAAGTTGCATGACATGGGCATAAAGGACAGAATCTCAATAGTGCTGTGGGCGAAGAAGATCATCCACAAACACCATTTAATGAAGACTGTCCAAGACAAGTCAGAGGAATTGCTTGTGCAGGTCAATAAGTTCAAACAAGAGTTTAAAGAGCTGTTCGAAGATGGATTTTCGTCCTTCTGGGACGAAGAAGGTCGGATGCTCCCTCCGGAACATTATCATCACCTGCTTGTCCGGGCTCGCATGCACCACTCAAAATTTAATAACTTGGAGAAGAGCCTGACAGGACAAACCATTGTGGACATGTTGACGGAAGATTTCGAAATCCTGCAGAAGTTCGCAATCATCAGAGCCAGATCGCCCACGAAATATTATGAAGCATTTATGGAGCTCGAGGTAGCAATTCGGGAGATGATGGAGTGTGACACCCCAAGTTCGGAGCAGTGGAAAGCTGTAGAGCGGTTTGGGAAAACAAAGTATATCCTTCCCTAGGAACAGGTGTCAGGTACTGAAGAGCTGATGGGGCAAAGACATGGAGCTGATGGGGCAAAGATGTGGAGCTGTTTGGGGCAAAGACGTGGAGCTGTCGGGCGAAAGTTTGTTATCCAGTTGATTTGTACTTTGTGATCTGTTAGGAATGGAGTTGTAACAACTTCCTAGTGGTGTAGGAATTCAGTTACAAACTCTAATTTACGTCGATCATTCTGTTATTGATCTGTTGGGGGCAGACTTATTGTTTTATCTATAAATTTGTATCTTTTTATGAGATGGGGGTTGGAACCCATCGGTTGAAATTTTTTTGCAGGAGAACATATCTGTTTTTGGAATCGCAAAATGAATGCATGAGAGTTTGTCAGAGATTCATGTGTTGTTGATATTACAGTCTGTGCCTTTTCCTTTATGTGATTTGTATTTCCCTTTGTGTAACACTTCATTTTGTTTCTTCCTCGTATCTGAGAAATAGTGTTAGATGATTGGAATTCATGTGTTTATGCTCTGATCATCTTTTCAGATATTATATGATTTTTTCTGCTAAAGTTGATATAGAATTCATCCATGTTGATGCTCTATATTAATGGGTTGATCCTTCATTTCTTCTGTTCCACCTGAAATCAATTTGAATGACTGTGATGATATGATTACCTTGCCTTTGATGAATATCATGTATATGTTTTTGTGATATCTTTAGATTGTATATGACTCCATGCCCAATGGTTATATGAATGTTTCAGCCAAATACATAAATCTTTGAATATTATTTCATACCTGCTCTAGTTAAATCTGGTCTTGTTAAATCTTTATTGAGAGATCCCTCTCTGGAAGAAAATACCAGTTTCTTCCTGAAGTGGTTTTGTTGTTACCTCGGGGTATACCTTTTACAACCTGGGTACATCCTGAGTGCTAACAGCTGGGACAAGAGAGAGACTGCTGCTGCCAGGATATCATCTTTATGTTTTCAGGTTTTACTTTTGGTGTTGATTCTATCTCTGAGGAAGTTGTGGGTTTTTCTCCTTTATGGTTTCCCTGAGGAAAATTCTTTGTGTCTCTTGTCTCTTGTGTTTTATTGTTGTGCATGTTATTCTCTCAGTTAAAGATCCTAAGATCATAATGCTAGCTTGAATGATAAAAATCTAACACTCAACTTATTTAATGCAATTACTGAAATCACTAAATCTTGGATGTGGTGCCCACTAGAATCTTTTGACAACTCTCTCCTCTAAATATTGTCTCTTCGTTGAAAAAATATGAAACCCTTTTAAGCTACAAGATGAAAGCACTGTAAATTGTATTAGTTGAACTATGAGATAAATATGTTACAGAGACATAAGATTTTCTTATCAACCCATATGCATTCTTCCCTTTATTCAATTTCTGGGTGGGAATAATTTGGTGGACTATTTGTAAGGTTTCCAAGTAGCATTATTTAGGCAAATAATATTCACTACTATTGAGGTGGATGAACTTCTTCATATCATTTTGATTTTTTTATAGTTGTGTGGAGTGCTCCCTTTCCATCACCCTCAATCAAGTCTTGTAGATGTTTTATTTGATTGGTTTCAACTTTTATGTCTATCAAGATTACTTTATTCAAAGTATTGTATACTTTTAGAATATCCATAGTGTCTCAAATGCATGTTTTATTTAATGTTCTTCTTTTCCACCCTCTTATAGTATTGCATGCCCTTAGAGTAAATATAACTACTGAAATACTGTCAAGATTTTGTGGTGGGCATGACACTTAAATACAACTAAATATTCCCAAATACAACATTCAATTTTGGTGTGTAGAATTAGATTCATTATTTACGGAATTTGATGGTCTAAACATTTATCTCATTTGGTCGGGTGCTTGGTATGAGACAAGGTTCCCAACCGCTTCCACGTCCATTACTTGAAGGGACATCTAGTACACCAAATGTCACCCCTCATGTTTTTGGTTATCATAAAAGGGAAAGATGTGGTTTTCCTTAGGCCGACCCAACCTCAACCCCATTCAATGCAATATGTACACCCAATCTCTTAGCATAACATATTATATTGCCTAGATATTGATGCATATATCTCAAAACAAATGCTAGAAATCCATTTGAATTTCAATATTAGGGATTAAAAAGTAATAAAATGTAATTAATATTTTACTTTCAAATTGATGTTTTTTTGTTGAATGTTATCCTCATAAAATGGGCTAATGCATTTTGTTGTAACATATCTATCTTTAGATCAATTTAACTAAGGGGGTACCAAAGAAGGAAAGTACTACAAACCAATCCTATTTTATTTTAAGAGCTTTACATAAAGTATACATAAAATCACAACAATGGAATAAAGAAAGCAATTGAATCATAGATAAAGTGGGGAAAAATCATACCTCTTCTTGAAGAACCTAAGTAACTCGATTAGACAGGATAACTTAGGACAAATCTATATTCAATGGGAATTGCCTCAAACAACTTCAAATTTGAAAATGTCCCCAAACCAATAAAATATGCAATGACAAAGATCATGTGATGATACTAGATGTTTGTGGGTGAGCTAAAGGGTTGCAAGTTGGTAAAACTAGAAATAGTGAGAATGAACCTTCCTCTGGTCTAAACAAAAACCTCAAACGTTAGAGGGCCAAAATGTTGCAAACTATTGAAATTGGAAACAATAAATTAACCTCTTCAAGCCTTTTAAGTTACAAAATGAAAGGACTTGTAAATTATAATATTTTAACTTTTTATAATCTTTCAATTATTGTTTTTTTTTTATAACAAAAACGGTTATATTAATATAAGTGAAACAGCTTAAAAACGTTGATCAAGAGTACAGAGATCCACTAAAACTCCCTGTCCTTAGACAGATTATGGAGGTATTTCCAGACTAATCTTAGAATTAACCTTGAGTTCATAGCACCCTATATCTATGATTTTATTAACTGCTTTGTCCGCCCTCATATTGAGCTCCCTGAGAACATGGAAGAATTCAATCTTCCTAAACCTTTTGATCATATATCTGATTCTTTTTAACAGTCTTTCCAGCCTCTCATTTTTACCCCTTCTTCCTTCGCTCACTGCTTGGATAATTAGCTTGGAGTCTCCTATAACCACAACTTCGTCCGCACCTACTTTTTGCACCTGCTTAAGGCCTTGCCATAGCCCATATGCTTCTGCCATATTATTAGTATCTTGCCCTATGTTCCAGGAAAATTCGATTTCTACTTTTCCTATGTGGTTTATGACAACTCCTCCTCCTCCTGCGATCCCCGGGTTCCCTTTTGAAGCTCCATAAAAAAACAGCTTGAATATCTTTCTTTCTCTTAACCAGTTTTCGAATTGGGTTTTGTCCATTCTAAGTTCCCAATCCTCCAATTTTTTAATGGCTGTGCTGTTATTTACCTGGATATTAAGACTATTCATCCATTTTTTCTCTTTATCAGTCAGATCAGCTTTATTGACCGGAATCTTGGTATTTCTCACCACCTCACCAAGAAGAGCATTGATTTTGATAGTTACCTTCCACGCTGGTTGGCTTCTATTCTGAAAAATTCTCTGGTTTCTTTCTATCCAAATGCACCAGCAAACAATTTTGGATAGTTTCATCCAACAGGCTCTCACCCCATTTTTTTTCCCTAGCTCGCCCTTGTACATTTTCCCCCAATTAATGAAAAATTCATGATTGCTTCCATTCCAATGAAATCCATCTTCTTCATTCAGCAATACTTCATTCCAAATTGAAACAGAATATGGATAGTTAAAGAAGAGATGGGAAAGAGATTCTGAGTTTACCGCACAAAGAGGGCATCTAAAAGGGCCTGCTATCCCCCTCTTCTCCAGGTTCTCTCCGGTCAACAGTCTTTGATGAAGCAGTGTCCAAATGAATACATCAACTTTAGGCAGCGTTCTATTTTCCCAATTGTGTTTCCATATTGCAGGATTCGCTGGCACGTTGAAGGAGGCTGCGTACACGTTATACCCTTCAGCGGTAAAATAGATGCCACTTTGATTGCCCCAGCCGCGTTTATCTTTCAGGGAGAGAGAAATCGGTGCAATTCCGGCCAGATGGTTGATCAACTTCAGTTTATCCATCTCCAATGCTTCTGGACAGTCCGACAATTCCCAAGAGACCCAGCGATTTGGCTGATTTACCTCCCAGTTTGAAATACTCCACAACGTTGACAGGCCTCTCGTCTCCATCCAGAATTGCAGCCGAGGCAGATGTGGAGGTAGATTGCCATTGATCGTGTCCCTCCAGAGGTTAATGTTTTTCCCATTACCCGGACTCCAGCATAATTTTTAAAGAAATTGGGGCAGTGATTTCTTACACAGGTTGAAGACTGGTGATCCCTTTGTCTTCACGTGGTTACTTTCCAGACATCTAAGCTTTGGACCTGGAAAATATTTAATTTTAAGAACCCGACTGCACCAGGTTGGATGAGGATTTAGCAAATTCCAGAGTAATTTATCCCCAATGGCCAAATTTTGACAGTGGAGGTCCCTGATTTGAAGTCCTCCCTCATTTCTGGGCAGCTTGACGGTTTTCCATCTTACCAGGGCATACTTTTTACCTCCTCCATTGTTCCCACCATTCCAAAGAAAAGATTTCAGCAGTGCCTCTATCTGGTTTATGATTTTTCCCGGTACTAGAAGAAGAGAACATTGGTAGAGCAAGTAGCTGTTCAGGACAGCTTTAATAAGAACAACCTTCCCTGCTAGATTCAACCATGCAGTCCCCCATCCTGAAATTTTTATTTTTATTTTTTCCACTATGGAATTCCAGTCCGAGGATTTGGATTTTAGCTTGACAATAGGAACCCCTAGGTATTTGAAAGAGTCCCAGCTTACCACTCCATTCATATTTAGAATTCGAGATATGTCTGACATTTCTCTCGGATTGATGTTCCATCCAAAGATCTGACTCTTCCTGAGATTAATTTTACTTCCGGAGGCCTGGCAATATCGGTTCAATTCAGCTTTGAATCTACGAGCTATGATCTGACTGGCCCCTCCCATTAAAATAGTATCATCGGCAAACTGAGAATGATTTATTTCTTTGACTCCTCTGGTCAGCCTTATGCCTGGCAACTCCTGCTCTAGTCTAGCATGTTCCAGTTGAAAACTAAGTACCGAGGCCTGAATGGCATAGAGTAGGGGTGAGAGCGGGCATCCTTGCCTCAGGCCTCTCGTAGCTTGGAAAAAGGGAGCAGCTCTTCCGTTAATGAGGGGGGAAATCCATGGCTTGCTTATACAGGCCTTGACCCAAGAGACAAAATTGGGAGCAAAACCGAATCTCAGCATAACTTGAAGGAGAAATGTATGGCTGACTCTGTCGAATGCGTTTGCCAGGTCTAATTTTACCGCCATTCCTTTGTCTCCATTCTTCAGGCTGGAGTGGATGGCTTCTTGCACTAATATGACATTGTCCCAGATTTTCCTTCCTTTTATGAATCCACCTTGGTTCTCCGGGATGATGACTGGCAGAATGAACTTTAGTCTGGTAGCCATGATCTTAGTGATGATCTTATACCCTATGTTACACAGTGAGATTGGCCGGAACCTGTCAAAGGTTTTAGCCTCTTTCTCCTTTGGAATGAGGGCCAAGAAGGCTGAATTTGTGCTTCCTCCGATCTTACTACAGCATTGAGACTTCCTGATCATTTTAAGTAAATATTTTTTAACTATGTCCCAGCAGATAGTTATAAAATTCACATTGAACCCGTCTGGCCCTGGAGATCGATCCTCCTCCATGGAGTCTACCGTTTCTTTTATCTCCTTCAGCGTGATGGATTGGTTCAGGAGATCGTTGTCTTTATTCTTTATTGAGTTAGGGACAAGGTTCATCAATTGGTCATCACTGGGGGTGGGCTGAGCTGTGAACAGCTCGCTGAAATAGATGGAAGCTTCAGTTTTAATTTCTTCAAATTGAGTGACTATCTTATCATTGACCAGTATTTCCCGGACGTTATTCTGATTTTTTCTGGTTTCTGTCAATTTGTGGAAAAAACTTGAATTTTTATCCCCATCCTTTAACAATTTACACCTTGATTTGAGGCGCCACCATTCAGCCTCCTCTCTGCAGGCCGCGTGAAGGTTCAGCTGCAGGTTAGTCTCTTTTTGAATGTCATATTCAGTCACGTTTTTAACCTCCATGTCAGCCTGGTGCAATTCCAGCTCATGAGCAGCTTGGAGCTTGGCCGAATTTGATTTAGGGAGCGTTTTGGCACAACTCTTCAACATTTTTTTGGTCCTCCTCAGCTTTTCCTCCCATACATAGAAGGGAGAGCCGGTAACTGGATGGGCCCAAGAGTCTGCTACAATCTGAAGAAAGTCAACTCGCTTGGCCCACGATGGGTTAAATCTAAACGGTATGGGTCCCAAATTTGTTTCTTGCCTCATTTCCAGAAGAATGGGCTTGTGGTCGGAGCCACCGAAGGAGAGGATTTTGGTGGTAATAATCAGGCCTAGCAGATAAAAGTTATCCTGAATCAAGAATCGATCCAGTCTGGCCGCAATGTGCCCAGGCCCAAACCTCCTATTGGTCCAAGTGTATTTCCCTGTAGTAGGCTTGACATCAATGAGGTCCTAGGTCGAGATGATGTCTTCCACTAAGTCTTTGATCGGGTCTGACGAGCTTGATCCCCCTCTTTTTTCATTCTGATTGAGAATGAGATTCAGATCCCCTGCCAAAATGACATTACCCTGCAGATTATTTCGTTCTTCGCGGAGAAGATTCCAACAGTTCAATTTTTCGCCATAAGAGTTAGGTGCATATAAGTTGATTATACTTACCAGGGAGTTAGTATCTTTTTGCTTCAGCACTGTGAGGATCCAATGAGTGCTGTTTTTGGTGTCCATAAGTTCAAATTTCCTTTCATCCCAAAGGGTTCCAATACCCCCAGATGCTCCTCTGGAGCTTAGAGCAGCGGCTCCGTTTCTTTTCCAAAATTTTTTACTGGTTTGGAGGAATGCTGACTCCTCCAACTTTGTTTCCTGAATCAGCAGGATGTCCGGTTGGTGAAGAGATATTAGGTCTAGCATAGCTTCTTCCTTACCTTTACTACCGAGCCCCCTGCAGTTCCAGGAAATAGCCTTCATTATTTACTTTTGGAGGCCGAAGGCATCCCTTTCGAGGCATGCCCCTGCTGACGGGTGTTTCTTGAGTTTTTCATCATCTTTTCCAGGGTTAGCTGGGATCCTTGCAGCTTATCCTTGTAAGTTGCGATCTCCCGTACTTCTTTTCTAGATTTCCTTCCTTTTGTTTTAGCCTGTCGTGGGGTTATTATTTCAATTTCCCCTTCTTCCTCTTCTTCCTCTTCTTCCGAGTCCAGTTCTTCGTCAGATTTACCCTGACTTTCTCCTTCTTTAGTTTCGGCAATGTCTTCCTCATTATCTCTCCCCTGGTCTGAAGTGGCTGTTTCAGGTTCTTTACTCTTCTCATGGCTAGATCTGTTTTCGGTTTCTATGGATTCCTCCCTTACTTCCACTGTTTCTGTAGCTCTAGGTGGCTCTTGGGATTTTTCAGATAGACCGCTCCCCTCACCTTTCTTAGGACCCCCACCTATTTGGTTTTTAGATCTGGGTCTGTTCACCCTATGCCACCCTTCCCTCTTCTCCTACTGGCTTTCCGGAGTTTTAGGGCAATTTCGGATGAAGTGCCCATACTCGTGGCAGCCTCTGCACTTGAAGGGGAGTTGTTCATAGTCCAATTTCTAAATGTGGGACCAGTTCCCCACCGTGAGGTTTATAGCTTCAGGTAGTCCAGCTTCTAGGTCGACCTCCACACAGATGCGGGCGCAAGCATATTGGTCCTTTGGGCTGGCCATGTCGATATATTTCCCCAGTGCGTCCCCAATAGCGTGGAGAGATTTGGGATTCCAGCAGTGCATGGGTAGGTTGGGCAGTCTAACCCAGACAGGGACAGCTTTGGGGGTATCGGCTTCCGGATCGAAGTCCAGTGACCATCCATTAAGGTAGAGACCTTGCGGCCCCATGAAGTAGGGCCCATTCCTGAAGATTAAATCTTTATCGTCTTTGGATTGGAAGTCAAAGAGGAAGTATCCCCTTCCAATGGCGTAGGAGGCCACGTCTTTGGAAATCAACGGTCGCCAGTTCCTTTGAACCCAGCTATCGGTAGTTTTGGGTGAGGGCCACAACCCTGTGAACTGCCCGATCAAGGCCCGATCTGCCAGTGACAGGGCAACTCGGATCGTTTTTTCTGGAGGAAGGGCTACCTCCGGCACATCTTCTATTCGCTTGACAAATTTCGGCAATTCTCTTTTGCCTGATCGCTTAGCATGGTTGGAGATTAGCCTATCAAAGGCTTCCGATCGAGTAGACAAAGGTTCGACCTCCTCTGCCATCCTACCCACTCCGAGCCAGCTTCAATGCATGGGAGCAAGTCTGTGGTCTCCTGAACTTCCAGCAGCTCAACCGATCTGGTTTCACCACCTCTAAGTTTTCAGCTGTCAACGACCCTGAGGTCGGCCTTCTCCTCGACAACCTGAGCGGCCTAGGCGTGCTGGATGCAGCCCTCGCCTCAACGGCCTCGTTGCAGTCGCCCTCGGCTCCAATCTCAATGATCGCAGCCTCTACGAATCCAATATCACGAAGAAGAGTTGTCGTTGGACCTTCAAGATAAAAAATCAATTATTGTTTATTAATGAACTTAAAATTGTTTATTTTTAGACATTTAATTATTTGAATTATCTATATTTATTTTTTATAATATTTTAACTATTTTTATCTTAATTATCAAGCTCTTTTTTACTAAATGATTATACTATTCTTAATATTTATTGTAGAACTTTTAAAGTTATGTTCATTTTTAATATTTGTATATATCTAAAATATTTTATTTCTTTTCCATGAAAAATAAGGTATTTTAAGCTTGATGGTGAATTTCATAATTTGTTGGTTTATAATTTACATAAACCAAAAGACTAAATGTATAGTGCATATTAGTGGATTGTTAAAAAAAATCATGTAACTAATCAATATCAAATACTGTTGGAAAATACTTTTATATTAGGTCTGAAAAAGACTTTTGTAAAACTAATTTAATCCCAACTTAATAAACTAACCGAAAAACCATGAAGTGAAATAAAATGGGGAAAATACTATTTTTCAACCATATTTCACAACTTTAGAGATCGACGGATTGGAAAAAGACCTCATTTTTTGTTTACATAGCTCACACTCCTGCATATTAGGCTCGTGTGTCTTGGCTACGCCACTATTTGGAGATTTGATTTAACAACATTTTCTTGGATATATCTTGGCCATAGTTTGGAGATGCAATTGTGGTGCAGAACGAAGGAATAATGAAGCTATCGTAAACCCTTGCCCCTTGTGGTGCAGACCGAAGGAACAATCAAGCTATCGTAAACCCTTGTTCTCTTGTAAGTAAGAACTTTGTTTGATTAGGTTTTTATTTTCTTGCATTTTTTTGAAGGGACATAATAGTTTTTAGAAATAGTGCTAGAAATGGAATTCATACTAGAGAGATAAAACGACAATTTTATAGAACGAATACGTGGATTTTTAGGTTTTTGTACAAATAGATTTTTTCTCTATTTCTCAGATTTGTTCTTAGAATTTATGTATATACTTCTTATAATTTCTGTGTAAAGAATTTAATGGTATGATTACTAAGTGAATTCCTTTCTCTAAATAAATTATAAACTTATACTATCGCTCTGTTTAATCACCTTACTACAATGGATCTCAGAATGTAAAAGTAATTGGATCTTAACTGTAGCCTAAGATTTGCTTGTGCTTTCCCAGTGTAGAGGATGCATTCGTATTTTTCCTTGCTCAATTCAACCCACATGTTAACATTACTTTCAACCCGATCAATCAGATGCAACATTTGATGGTTGATTTCTAAAACTTTAATAATAAAAATTCAGCATTCGATGGTTGATTTCTAAAACTTTAATGATAAAAATTAAACGGCTTGAAATTTTGGAAAGATATAAATACAGGAACGTACTAATAATGTTGCATTTAAATCAATTTTTTGACCATGAAAATGTATTCAAACCCCATTCCAATGCATTCAAGCAGACATAGGTTCATACAGAGAGATTTATGAGCACAACTTCCATGAGAATTTCATCATTTCCTCCCTGAAGTCCCCGGACCCTATAGATGAATAGAAAATTATATTTTTGTTACGTATACATGTACCCAAATCCAGATGCACCTACATGCACCCTAAGTGGCGCAAAGGCATAATAGATGAGTGTTAGGGAAAATATGGCCAAATTGAATGCATAATATTGAGCAAAATTAAAAGTCTGCATCATTGAATGATGGTTCCTTGCTATCGAAACTGCTGCAGATTTTTCTTTATCCAAGGAATTGGAGCTAGCAAGTCATAAGATATTCCCAAGAAACCGCTTGTAATTTCTTTATCCAAGGAATTTGAGCTAGCAAGTCATAAGATATTCCCAAAAAAGCGTGCCCGAGAAAGTGCTTGTAATAGGAAGGAAAGAGAATAAATAAAAGACTTGGATAAAAGAGATTCATGTATTGCTCAATTTTCTGGCAATCGTCACCATCCAAATAACATCGACCCATTTTGAGAAGGGTGGCCTCCAAGTATGACTCCACTGGTGCCCACAGCAAAATCAAGTTGACAAGGAGAAAGCAGTATGTTTTCACCAATGCGTCCCGATCAGGCTTCAAATTTGAAGCTTTCAGAGCCCTTCAAAGGCCATTTTAAACGTCATAGAAGGCCACAAGGAATTTTACCATGAAAAAAAAAATAGTTTCATTTCCAGCACTTCAATAATGAAATTGAGTGAGCCTCGGTAAATTTGCAACAAAAGGGCAGCTCCAAAATTTTCCTATCCAAGGATTCAGTGGACTATGGGAGAGTCTGGACTCAGAGTCTTCTCGAGTGCCCTTGAATAATCGGATCATGGATGAGGATCTCAGTCCCAATCGACATGGACCACGGTGTGCCACTAGGATTCCTACTACCAATTTCAAGTCGGTGAGTCATGATTGTGACTCACGATTCGATGTTCACTTTCAAAGCATTTAATGGGATTAGCATGCATTACTGATTCACCAACCTCATTAAATCTTGGTATGAGATGATACCACCTGCCAACTCGATTTTCCATCTGTCATCTTATTGTTCACCAAGACACGTGATCTCACAACTTACAAGTCACTTGAGTATTTGAGTATATGATGTGAAATTAAATACTCATATGAGTCATATCTATGGATGGTGAATTGATTTGATAACCCTCCATTGTCAAGGCTCCATAAGGAAAAACTAATGGTGTTGTTTTTTGGGTTACAACTTACAAGTGGCAATTTACAATGCATTGAGCAATCTTTGCTAGATTTGAACCTAACCTGGTCCAATGCAGGGTATGTAAGTTTCTAGACCAGGGTTTCACCCAATGCTATACATTTCTATTATAACCACCACAAGACTGGGATGACGGATCTTTGGTAGTAGGCTAGCAGCACGCCGCCCTTTGTTTGTGCTCATGAATCATATCCTATACTAGTTAGTCCATGATTCTAGGATTTATTCCAATTTCCTTTCATTTACTGGGGTCAGGATCATTTGAATCAACACTCCCAGTCTCCCATGGTCCACCTAGGACGCTTAGTCTACCTGTCTCATCGGAGGAAGGGGGTTAGGAAGTAGAGACAAAGGCAACTGGAATGGAGGGCCAACTAGAGAGAATGGTTGTACAATATGCATATAGTCATCTCTAAAAGAAACGAAAGAATTTTTCATATAGCTAACTAAATATTATCATTACTTAATTTGTCGGGATGCTTACACGGTAACTCTTGCGCCCAAGTTGTTTATGAGGGTTTCATATGTCTACAATGGCTACGATTTAGAGAGGCTCGTTCCCATCATTATAGCACCAATGAGTTTCTCCTGCAAATATCTCTATTACATCTCCCCTCCTCACTCACCTCACCTTTTGACTTGAGTCCTCTTCTTCTTCTTCTTCTTCTTCCTCACGTGGGCTCTCTGATCTACGCCCTGAGTGCCCTCATAACAAAGAATGATCTTTGAAAGTCTCTGGAAACCTCGGGAAAACAATACCCAGTTTTCCCTCACTTGCACAGATATATCTATGTCATGTAGTAGCAATTATAAAATGATTTTTTTTGTAATCATGTGAAATACACAAACATGCATTCGCCTACCTCGAGCAAGGTAAACCAACTCAGGAGCACCGGGATATTGTGGAATTGAGATGTCGTTGCTTCCAATCATCTTTCTGTAGAAGGAAATGGTTGCACACTCTAATTCCTCGTTGTCTTCTGTGGAGGGCAACTCGAAGGTTCCACCTTTTTCACAGGTAGGAGAAAGAGAAGCAAAGGTAGAACGTTGGCTAGGCTGGATTGAGCTTCCCCGAACTTAAAGAGATTGGTGAATTATGTGGAAAAAAAACATTATTTTAGGTTTACGAGTATAGGACAGTTGGAGGTCGGGACTCAGACTCTCAACTCTCCAATTCTATGCTTCAGTGTCTCCCTAATTTCTATTTCCTCCAGAAGATTACATGCAGAGCTAAGCTGTCGACTTGGTTGTCGTGAATTTACAGGTATGTATAACATTTTACACTTGTGTAACATTTTATATGTGGATAAAAGTTAAATGTGTTTCTTGTTGGAGTTCCTTCTGGTTCTATAGATATAAGGGTTTAAATTTTCTCCATCCAAAATGTTGTTTGAAATTTGTAATGTATTATGCGATTGTGTTTCCGCCATACTAAGTCTCGAATACTCAATAGATGTAACCTTAAAAAACCCAATATTTAAATGAAATCAGAACCAAAATAATGCATACTTTTAATAGTCTAGGACCACAACTTCGTTTGGGCGAAGGAGCAAGAAGAAAGAGCCTTGTATTTGAGTTCCAAATCTGTCAATGTTATTTATCTGCTGTGAATTGTAAACATTAGGTTGAAAGAAAGAACAATATTTGAATATAAGTGTTTGAATTTTTCCAATTTCCTTAATGAAATCCAATAGTTGAAAGGATAAAATATTTAACAACCGACACTGTAAATGTTGTAGACTCTGACCCCTTCGTTTTCCTGTCAGCCTTCTAATAATGGAAAGAAGAATTACAAATTGTCTATCAATATATCTAAACAAGGGAATCCCTCGACGGACGTTCATGAATGAGGGACTGGGAGTGCAATGATCTAGCGAAGAACATGATTTCAACATCCTCGTTGTCACAAACCTCCCAAACGTGTGTTTATGATTCGTCTTCCTTATTGACTTTAGTAGAAACTAGACACCCAACTTGTAGTGATATTTGTTGGAGAATTTAAAGTTCTTCCTTATAATGGACTAATAAATACTTAACCTTTTAGATAGGGGTGATAAACTTGATATAGATTGGAGGGATTATCCATAATCTACCTAAAATTGGGGATTTTGTTTGATCACTTCGAACTGGGGTATAAACTAGATATACATTGGAGGGACTATCCATAATCCACCTAAAATTGGGGCCTTTGTTTGATCACTTTGATTTGAGCATGTGGGGGAGGACATGATTCAATTCTAAAAATAACTGTTGAATTTAGGGTTAATAAAAAAGTTTCTCTATGAAAGCATTAGGTATTTACATTCTGGGGTTTTTCTTTTAGGTAGGCCTAATCACACTTGACCAATAGAGCCACCATCAAGCTGAATCAATCCTCCATTCAAAGGTCCTTCCAAATTCCAATGCCTTATTTTATCAACGACCTAATAACCAAGTATTTCACCAGCCGGACAAAATTGTCCCTTATCTAAGTTCAATAAACTATATGCTCCAAGGACCTGGAAAGTACATGGTTTAACTCACTAATTCCATGTAAATGTTGAATCACTCAGGATTTCTTCTTATTGTTATTTTTTTCTATACATTGTTTTTAATAAGTAATAAAATTTTGTTGTACACTTACAATTTCAAATAAAAAGAATGATTTATTTTCACATACCAACATCGAAGGGTTCAATTTCTCACAACCCTTCAAAGTGAAATGGGACCCTACCCTTCAAATTTGATCCCGGGTCCCGATGCTCTGTTGAGACAGTCAAATGAATTTCAAACTTGGAAATCGAAGAAAAAGTTGTAGGAATAACCAAGTGCATGCTCACAAAAATAATCAAATTCGGCATGAACTGGAAAAACAAAGTCGTTGCCCAGTTCACAACTCATCATTATCCATTGACACTGAATGAATAATTCTCCACAGCCTCTAATGCACTTATTATAGTAAGTGGTGAGCTAAAAAACAATAGCAGTATGATAAAGTCAACATTCACTGCCACCGGACACATTTTCATTGAAAAATTGCTAATACCAAAATGATGCCAATATATGTCATTAGTTGGTTGTTCTAACTTCTCTCTCAACCTTCAAATCAATTCTTTCAGGAAGAAGATCCATAACAGATAAAAGAATTCCAATTGACCTCTTTTTCTCAGTTCTTACGTCTTGAATGGCCTAGTTCTCCATACCAGCAACCTTGAATATGAAAAATGCAACACCAACACCCTGATCTCGTCCATCTTTGTAAACTGCAAACCTACTTTCTATATCTGCAAGTCGAGATTTGAATCTCCTCAATCTCTCTTCCTTAGTAAAGCCCAAACTAAATAGAATCCAATTCTTGACCCTTTGAAATTTCAAAATAAATTGTCTCAATCTATATTTCACAATGTCCAAATATGAACCATGTTGCCACCCTTCAAAGGAAAGATTAGTATTAGTATATGCAGGTCTATCTTGCTCATAACAATCCAAGAAATGTCACTTCTCCTTAGAAAGTTCTCTTCCACGGATATGATCATGCAACCATGCAATATAATCCCAAACTTATACCAAATCTTTTACCAGTTCATCCAGAGAATCCAAATCTAGCGGCACTATCACTCTATAAATCTTTTTCAGAATAATGTTCGTCAAAGTATTCTTGAACCAGTCTCTTGACAATGTCTAGTGTATTTGGAATTCCTTGGATCATAAGAGTATAAACATAGACAAAATCAACGGAGAAATTTCCATCATGGAATCTTGTAGATTTTAATCATGCCTCCGGTGCTATGTTACAGAAATGAACTACAACAACCGCCACCACCATAAACAATACTTACACCCACAACATTAGAGACCCATGCTTACTATGATTCGCAGTAGTTTTCAAGGATTGATCTTCCATGAGGAACGTACCTTCATAAATATTTAGTGGGAGGGGGGACAGGTTGCTAAGAGAGAAATAAGAGCAAAGGAAACCAAACTTCCACCCTCCGCATAGAGAAATTGCGCTGCATTTGCCCCGCAGGTTGGGGCAATATGTTGACTGGTAGTGTTGCACACTGCTAACAAATTGCCAGTTGTGCTAGAAGGTATTGGCAACGTGTGATCACTCCAAAATTTTACAAAAAAAACAGAAGCAGGCAGCACAATTCCCCAGTAAAGAGATGTTCAAAAGATACTATATATTTCCATAACATGTCCTCTGTCCTCCTGGATCATTGGCTGAGATGAAATACTGCATTCGTATAACTATACTATTAGCTACACCAATCAATACAAAATTCCCACTTGGAGCTATCTCAGGTGATCCAAACATATACAATAACCTTGGTATCCCAATTGAGCCCATATAAAATAGTTTTTTGGCCATCCTAAAATCTATAGGAGTTAATCAAGAGATATAATGGATAATCTCTTCTTTTTCTATCCAAGAAGATAACACTATTCTTGTTTGGTTAACTATATTATTAGCTACATCAATCAATACAAAATTCTCACTTGCAGCTATCTCTATTGATCCAAACATATACAATAACGGTAATACCCCAATTGAGCCCATATAAAATAGCTTTTTGGCCATCCTAAAATCTATAGGGGCTAATCAAGAGATATAATGGACAACCTCTTCTTCTTCTATCCAAAAAGATAACACTATTCTTGTTTGGTTAACTATATTATTAGCCACACCAATCAATACAAAATTCCCACTTGCAGCTATCTCAATTGATCCAAACATATACAATAACCGTGGTACCCCAATTGAGCCCATATAAAATAGCTTTTTGGCCATCCTAAAATTTATAGGGGCTAATCAAGAGATATAATGGATAACCTCTTCTTCTTCTATCCAAGAAGATAACACTATTCTTGTTTGGTTAACTATACTATTAGCCACACCAATCAATACAAAATTCCCACTTGCAGCTATCTCAACTGATGATCCAGGAGGATATTGGTGGCCACCCACCTATTTCTCTTGGACCCCCACCACTGTTTGTTTCAGTTTTTCAATTTCCTTAATTGTAGCACAATTTACTATTTTTGGCAGTTTTCGGGTCATAAACTTTCGGAGCCGTTTTGAGGCCCTAAACGATGTTTTTTTGGCATCGAATGATCAAGCAAATATGAGTCCGTTCCGGACTCAATATTTGTTGTTTATGGATGTAGTCCTTAAACAAATATTTCTAACGATGTATCATGCGCGTCAAACGGAGGTAGTATGCTAAAGTTACGACCCCGGGAAATTGATGTACCAAGTTACCCAACAGGGCCTACATTAATGTGTTTCACCTCCTAAGGTTAGGTTTTTGGATGTGTAGAGTTTCCATTGTTTCTCAATAATATATAGGCCTTCGAGCCTCATTGTAACACAGAGTTCAGAGGCATGTAGCCGCCACATCTCTTCTCAGAGATAAGCTACCAGCACTCTAGCTAGTTTATTTCTATTCTATATGTAAACAAGTTTCAGTTATTGATTAATGAAATGAAGTGTTATTTCCGTTGCATATTTGTTTCTATGGTTATTTGTGTATTCTATTGCGTTCCTATATAAATCCGGATCAACTGATCCAAACATATACAATACCTGTAGTACCCCAATTAAGCCTATATAAAATAGCTTTTGGGCCATCTATAGGGGCTAATCAAGAGATATAATGGATAGTCTCTTCTTCTTCTATCCAAAAGGATAACACTATTCTTGTTTGGTTACTAGAGATACAACCCAAAGGACAATGGTTTAAAAGAAAATTTTTATAAGGCCTCAAACCAGGGTCTCCATCTCTCAAAATTGTCTAATCTTCATCAAATTCAAGCAAAATGGAACCTGGACACAAATAAACAAAGAAATCCCCCTTGTAAAACACTAAAACGTAAAATTGTTTCCTAAGGGATCCATATCATAGGAAAAATCATCCAAAATAAAAAAACGTGTGATTTATGGTTTCCCATAATCCTGGAGTTGATCCCTTGATTTGAAAATATCGAATGCTGGTCCTCTATAACCTTCTTCCTTCATATCAAAAATCAAGAAAAGTGGATTCATAACTGCTAGAGAATATTAATCAAACACACTTGGAATATTTCATATGGGAATGATTGAAATGGAAAATGATTGGCTCCCAAGGTTTGATTTCAAGTCCCTTGCTCATGAATTAAGAAACGTTTTCCTGCTTTCTGCCCTCTCCAGATTGTTGATCCTCTATAACCTTCTTCCTTCATATCAAAAATCAAGAAAAGTGGATTCATAACGGCTAGAGAAAATTAATCAAACACACTTGGAAAGTCTGTATTTCAGATGGGAATGATTGAAATGGAAAATGATTGGCTCCCAAGGTTTGATTTCAAGTCCGTTGCTTATGAATTAAGAAACGTTTTCGTGCTTTTCTGCCCTCTCCAGGTTGTTAACACAGCAGAAAGAATGCAAAAATCAAATTGAGGTTTTTTTAGGGTCTAAGTCTCTAGAGAAGAAATTGAATTTTATAGATGTATAATCTGGAATTGATACATTTTGCCCTAAAATATGGATTTGATTTGAACAACCACTAATTTTGTGCAAAGAATTCTGGAAATGATCGAAATGTTTATCTATAACCAGAAATAAAACACTTTAACTTATTCATGTTGTTAATTACTCTGCCATTTGTTATATTCTCCAACTACAGTTTGACTGAGATCTTCTTGAATCCATCTATGAGTCAAACATGAACATTACAATTTCCATATTTGATGTCGATTTCTTGTTTTACTTGGAGTTTCCCAGTGATGTCAACTTTGAAAAAGATATAATGTCCATCATACAAGATATAATGCCCATCATATAAGCATGGCTCGCCATATAAATATATAAAGAATCATCACATTTGAACTTGGCATTCACTTATCACCTAGACAATCAACACTTGTTCAAAACGTTATCTTTTAACCTTATTTGAAACCCTGTCTGAAGAATGAAGCCATATAAATATATAAAGAATCATTACATTTGAACTTGGCATTCACTTATCACCTAGACACTCAACACTTGTTCAAAACGTTGTCTTTTTACCTTATTTGAAACCGTCTGAAGAATGAAGTCGAAGAGTATTTTTATAATATTCAGGTGCTTTGAGACAGTCTTCAAATAGAGCAGTGAATGAGCAAAAGAAGTCATAATAACCCCTTTTTCGTGAGAGATCTTGGAACTTGCGCTTATGTTCACACTTTTGCAATGTTCTTTTAAGAAAATTATGCAACTTATAGTTGTAACTCAAAACCCTTTTGCAACATAACTTCTATGAAACTTTTGCCTAATCACCTCTCAAAAGTGGTCCAAGAACTCGATGAAAAAAAAGAAAAGAAAAAGTAGGTATCAACTATCATCTTCAACGCTGACTGTGAACTTTTTCTTTGCTGGTCTAAATGAGTGATTTCCCAATACACAACTTTCTACATTTCTCACCAACGCGTTGGACAAAGATGTAGATCCGTGGACTCTTCTTGGAGCTTGATGAGAATGCTTTCATGTGTGTTCATTACACTTCAGTAGCATTTATGTTGGGCATTTTCATCTGCTTTATGGGATATGTCCCATATTCAAACCACTACACAAAGTTTTGCACTTAATCTTGACACTTTTTTCATGGCTGTCTTACGCGTTGCATAGAAATAATTGACATTCTTCCCTCACTTGATGACTTTGGCACTTGAACTTTGGGCTTGACTGGAAGCCTATGGTTAATGTCAAAAACCTATAATTAATAAACGGTTTGGTTTGATTCTTAGCACTTGACATAAGACAAGACAAACGACCATTATTTTCTTGGGGGGTTTAAAATAATATTTTATGCTTTTCAAAGATTTACGTAACATGGAATGGAAAACTTATTGGTATAAGATAAGATGGTTTAAAATAATACTTTATGCTTTTTCAAAAATTTACGTAACATGGAATGGAAAACTTATGGATATAGGATAAGAAGTGAAAACAAGCTTTGATTTTTTTTAATAATTTAAAAATAAAAATAAATATTATTTCAAAACTTTATAAAAATGTGTTTAAAATAATTGTTTGTATTTCTATTTTTATATTATATATAATTTTTAATATTTGGCTTATTTTTCAATAGGTAAAGATAAATGACAAGATTTTAGTTTGAGATGGAGAGAGATTAACTAGATTGTTAAAAATTCAAAAACTCAAAACATTGGCAAAAATGCTAGTAGACTTTTGGCAACGAAAGTCGAGTTCTATTTTTACATGCACGCTACCATAATCTAAAAAATAAATGATGGGGCAGATTCTAGTACCAACAGAGGCATTGTGCCCTATCATTCAAAAAACAGATTATCAACCCTATCATCAAGAAGAATAAGTCCATGTATTTTTTTCATTTTTAATATTTATGATTACATAGAATCGTCAGGCAGTAAAGGAAGACAAAGTATCTTTTGAGACATTCAGATCTTCACAACACTATCAAAGAAACAAAAAATGAACTTTAAAAAAAAATACAAGTTCATTTTGGAATGAAACGTGTCCAAGTCCTTCTTATTGAAGCAACTGAAAAATCAATTATGCAAAAACGGAATGTACTATTGCTGGAAGCTCTATTTCAGCATTGAGTGTCTGTTCCATCAACACAGTGTTTAGCTCTAGCCCCTTTTTGTAAAGGTTATCATCATAATTAAAACATGTAGCAATAAACATTCATCAAAATGGAAACCAATCATTAGCTTGGAAAGGGAAATTTCAGAACATATTATGGGCTTTCGGATCGAGCAAACTTGCAGCAACGTCATTCTAATGAGGAATGTGTTGAATTTTAGCATTAGGCGAAATACGTAAAAATTTGCAGATTAACTTAAACAAAATAACAAGTGCAGTAAAATAACATTTATCACATCAGCACAAAGGACATAAGAGTTTTTCACTGGGGAAACCTTCAAAGGAAAAAACCCCCAAAAGAATTAGTAGCTCATCTCGTAAATGAGATGACTTACGAAATTCTTCAAAAAGTTCCTCAAACCCAAATCTGTGTTTAACCACAATTACAGTAAAATTTTCTCAGAAAAAATCAGAGCAAGGGTTTCAAACCCTAGGTACTCAAATTTTCAGATCTGCTCAGAAATAACAAATACGGTAAAAAAGAAATAGTCTTCTCAACATTTAGCATATCTGCAAAACAAATTAGGGCCTACCTGGAAACCAAAAATTTACTGCCCAAATCTCTATGAGCTGCCCAGATCTCTCTCAAAGTCTCCTCGTTGACTTCTTCCCTACCCGAAATTATTTTTATCTATGCTCGTGACTACCCGAATGATGGACATTCAACCCGTGACTATTTGGGTAGTTCTTCTACTGCTGCTGAAGAGATGGGCAGCCCCGCGTTGACTGGGCCAAGGCTTTAAATCCTGCTCAGACCCTCTCGGGGTCTGCTATTTAGAAGCCTGTGGTTGTAGTTGGCTATCAAAGCTTTTGTGGAGGCTCCAAACCATACTGTGGGTGTTGGCAGAGCTGCCCAAGGAGCTGAGGAGGCCATCGTGGAGGAAAACACCAGTTTCTCGAAAGGAGGATGGCTATTGTGAAGGAATATGGCTGCCACAGAGAAAAAGACAGAGGTTGCCCGAAAAAATAACGGATTCCCGAAAAAGATGAATTATGTTCTAGATCTTAAGGAGGCTGCCTTGAAATTGCTGAAGATGAATTTGTTGATAAAACCCTAGCTGAGGGTTAGCTGAGAAAGATGGATTCCCTAGCTAGGGCGAAAACATAAAAAAACCTTCAATGGAATCTTTAGTAAGGGCAGCATCACCTGTGAGAGCAAAATAGTGTGTGTAATAATGAGAAGACTTGATCTTCTTTTATAGCCTTTAGTCACATGTAAGTGGACAAAAATTAGGAAAGATAAAATAATAATATTTTATTCTTTTCCTAATTTCACTTTTACTTTCTTACCAAAAAGGTCCTTTATGTATTTTTTACTTTTACCAAAAGTCTTTATTTATTTTTTACTTTCACATGTGGTCCAAAATTCCTTATGTATTTTTTACTTTTGACTTTAGCCTTTTTCCAAGTGCCCCTGTGGTGTGGTAATTACCAGTGGTCTTTTTTATTCCAAAAGTACATCATCATAAACCAAGAGAGTTACTAATGCTTTTATCTCACACTCTGTGTGACACCTAGACCCGGTACTATTGTTCAGGAAAACACACCCTTAACCTAGGGTCTTTGGGGTTACCAATTTACTAAGCTATACTTGCAGACAATCAACTATGTGGAAATTGAAATAGGAATAGGAAGAAAACTTAGCAAACCTGGTTTATGATGGTTGATCTAAGATTTTCTTCTCCTCTTCCAGTTGCTTCCACAACTTCCAAGTATTTCTCCAATCACCTGCAAAGAACAAGTTCTTCCTGCAAATATCTTATATACATATCAATGGTTAATGAAAAACATATTCATAATGAAACTATAAGATAGTTCCATAATAAGCATATACAATAGTGCACAATATTGGAAGAAGAACTTTCTTTATTAATAAACAGAGAATGGTGATATTACAACCCAACTTCTGAAACAAGTACTCCTTCTGCGAACCAAGGACACTGAGTTTTGTTGCTCCAAGATGTCTGAAGGCATACCACCAGCATAACTTTTCTCTTCTTAGAATGATTGATTAGCCCCATCCCATGCCCTCTATTTATACATGAGGTAAAAGAGAGGTTTCGAAGGTTAGGATGGTTGAGACAGTCGAGATGGTTATGATTAGGGGCTCAACTTATCTCGACTAATCATGATTTATATTTTTTAACTTTGAATTAAGGTACACACGAGTATTGATGTAGGAAATTCCCGTATGACATGCACCTTTCTTTAAGGAAAAGCAAGTGTTCAATGTACATGCGAGTCACAATGCACATACTCACGTGTGACACGTGGGTTGTTGTGCAAATAGTCGTCTGTGCAACCCTAATGTCTGCATAAGAATATATTTGGCTGGTCAGGAGATGATGTATCAACAATCATGCCCATCTATAGTGTTTTGGCTACTTCAATCCAGTTTGTCCTTTTCTGTCCCGACATATTTGATGTCAGTACTCGGACGAAGAAGTGCCATTTTACATGATAACAGATGCCCCCTAATGTGTGAGGTCAGAGAGAAGTGATGGCCAAAATACATTACAGTCTTTAATCTTTGGAGAACTCAAGTTTCTAAGGCAGCAGAGAAGATACCTGAAACATATACATATCAATGTCATATACAAAATCATATCCGAGGATGTCATGTTCAATATAATGGAACACTAGCTCCTTTACAATATTTGATTACATCATATGATACGGGTAACAAGGCCATGTATATTACAAAGGTGGATCGAAGCCATAATATACAATGATGAGTCTTCAAAATCTGGAAGCTGTGTAGCTGAACATAACACAACCTTGCGCAACTTAGGTTATAGAAGTGAACCTAAGGTCTTCGTCGAAATCCAAAGGAACTAGTACAATCCCTACCATGTGAATAGATGTGTTGAAGTCGAACATGTAAGGAAATCAACAGAATGTCAGACAATGAGTGAAACTAACAACTGAAGAAAATGAGTTCACCAATAATGATAGTGAATCCTAAGGTACCATCGTCAAAACTATAGGCCTTTGTCTTCAGGAAGTGCTGATGAGAAACCATACTGTGATGAGGAAAACAATAGATCCTCCAACAGATCACAAGAGTGACTAGGAACTAGATACATGAAGGTAGACATAAGTAATAGGATAGTGATGGAATCAGGATAATAATCAGACGAAGGGATAGATCCTTGAATAGTGAGCATGACATAGAGATGACCCAAGGCATCTTTTGATTTGCAGATAGGAAAACTAGACTTATCTGTCATGTAGGAGACGTGATCAGATTCCCCATGTATAAAGGAAAAGTGGAAAGGTAAAAAATCGAAGTAGTAGCTGAGCTGAAAGTGTAAACTGAGACATGAGTATCGAAAATTTCAAAGAGTGCTATGTTCAAGAAGGACATGCTACCACTGTTTATAACCCGAAGAGATTAATTCTTCTTTATCTTTCCTGTTAAATTTTAACGAGTCCGGAAAAGTCAACTCAAGTCCCTCTTCATTTTTTACAAGCTTGAAGAGGGGAGAGAATAATGCTTGATAAGGTTACTGATTCATGGATTTTACGAGCCTAAACTAGTACATGCTCATTTGTGTTTTCATATTTTGAGAGTCTGAAAACTCCGAAGAAGACTCTAGGGGGGTTATTTTTCGTACAATTTAGTCTCCTGATGCCGGAAAATTATAAAACAAACCACAGAAGAACTCTCTTAGCTTCCAAAGAAGTAAGGCACACCTTTTTTGTACTTAGTTAGGAAGGTTCGAAAAATGTTAAATTACCACTTACCCTATGCTCCTTCAAAAGTAGCATATAGCCTGATTTTTACGAATGTGAAGGAAGACAAGATCACTCGAAAAGATCCATTTGATTACGAGAAATGGGTCTTACAAAGGTAAAATTGATGCTTTGTTCTTTAGGGTTTAACGAGCATGACAAAGACATAAAGTACACTCGAAATCTTTTTCATGTTTGGGTCCAGAGCACGAAAAAGAGAAAACTAAGCTCATATCGGGTGTTACTTTTCCATAAGTTTAGTCCCTCAAGTCCGGAAAAGTGATAAACCTATTCCTGAGAATACTCTTCTCAATTCCGAAAAAAAGAGAGAGTCATTTTTCATATTATTCCACATGGTGTGAAAAAGCGATAAACTACCACCAATGTGGATGCTCGTTCACATATTCTTAATGAGCTTGAATGAACAAGTTTACTTGGCAGTCAAGTATTTTTTGAGGAGTTAGACCTGGGCCTAAAGAAACTCCATAAGGGTGGGGATCCCTATAAACAGGGATAGCTCGCAAAAGATGCAAAATGGAAGCTCAGTTACTGGGATCACGATCATGGTGATTTTGATATTTAAGGGGAGATCTTGGAAATCACAGTAGAAGACATGTACTTCATTACGGATCTATCTTGCAGTGGTATTCCTATGAACCTCGAGGGTACTGGTAGGGGTGGTGACCCTATGAGTGCCCAAGACCATGTTGACACCTATTGCACACCAGGTACTCAGAAGAAGGGATCATGCATCCCTATTGTTCACATAACCAGATTCCCATTACAGGTAGTGGTAAGCACAGTGGTGAGGTTTGCAGGATCATCTTCATTGCATCTAGCTACTCAGACACATATGAGAGTTGCAGTGGAGTGTGTGCAGGGTATTATTTTTGACTGGTGTTTGGGTATGATCCCGATCATGAGGAAGCAACTCTCTGAATGTAAGAGAGGACGCCGAAAAAACTTTGGATATTCTAGCATATTGGTAGCATTCTTCTTTGAGAGAGTGTTTTCCATGAGTCCTACAGTAGCAATACCAGCATTTTCTCCTCGCCATCCTAGACTGACCAAGTGGGGAGAGGTCTTCCTCCGTTAAGGTGGAGGAGGATCGGTCCAGAGTGTTTATGATGATGACTTTTATATATGGAGGGAGTGAAAGTTGCCAGTTATTGAGCAGTTTCCTTACTTCGGATTGGATTTTCGAGGAGACAATGATCTTGTTCTCCTGCCAAGGGGAGCATTGGGAGAGCTAGGTATTTTTCTTTTTATGTTTTTTGATTTTTATGAATTTTAATCATAACATTGTATACATGTGTATAAGAGTTTTAATCAATTTTAAATGTTTTTGAAATGCATATATTGGACATGTACGCCTTGATGGGCACCCTAGGATGTTTTTGCGGCACACATATATTGNACACACACACACACACACACACACATATATATATATATATATATATATATATATATATATCCTGGTTATTTACATGTGTTCCAAATGTATTTGTTATGTATATTTTACAAAATATGTGTTAAGTGCCAATCTAGAATGTAGTTCGCATATGCATCAATTATTGTATTTTCATTTCGTGGATTGTGATTAAATGAAATATAATTGAAATTTCTTTCAAGGTATCTAACCTGCAAAAAATGATGTAACAAGGTAGGGTTTCGCACCTAAAAAGCTCCATTGAGCTAGGAAACCACGAGTTGAGAGTCAAGTTTGACCTCTAACTGAGTGATGCCACATGGCAAGGCATCCCATAACTACTCAATAAAAGCCCTGTATTCGGCCACATTATTAGTAGCAGGACCTAAGCAAGCACCTCTAGAGGCAACTAGCTATCCTAAGGGTGAATAGATGACCCACGCGGCTGAAGCTAGGTTACAAGTATGATGACTAGCACCATCCAAAAAACCTATGAACCACTCAGCTAACATATATAACAACCAACAAATGGTATAAGAAACACTGACCAGCTAGCTATTATACATAAAATTGCATATAATACAAATACAAGAAAAATCACTAAGCCTAGGCATAGTGATTTTTCATTCTTCGTTGAACATGTTTATAATTGAGATAGGTATTGATTCCATTTTCAACGATATTTGGGTCTATGGCTATTATTTCAAACATGCATTACGAGATTGCTTTAACAGGGAAGTATGTATGGCAATCTTCTTTGAAGACAATTTTGCATCAATATGCACATTTTCGATGACGTCGAGATTTGCATAGAAGTTGATAGGAATGGTAATAGAAAAATTCGTCGTATTTCCCTTGGCAAAAATTCCCTCCTTAATAAAAGGATTAATCGGTATACAATTCCCTCGGCAACAATTCCCAGCTAACTATTGTACATAAAATTGCATATAATACAAATACAAGAAAAATCACTAAGCCTAGGCATAGTGCTTTTTCATTCTTCGTTGAATAGGTTTATAATCGAGATAGGTATTGATTCCATTTTCAACGATATGTGGGTCTATGCCTAGTATAGATGACCAGACACATGCGCTGTGAAATTCCTTTAACAGGGAAGTATATATGGCAATCTCCTTTGAAGATAATTTTGAATCAATATGCACATTTTCGACGATGTTAGGATTTGCATAGAAGTTGATAGGAATGGTAACAGAAAAAAATTTTGTATTTCCCTCATCAAAAATTCCCTCCTTAAGAAAAGGATTAATCGATATACCAACATCTTCTTCCAGTCTCATGTAGAACGCATGGTTTTCAATTCTACTCAGCTCTGGAAGAAAGTAGGACCTATGGTGAAGATCTTTGCAAATCTTATCTCGCCCACTCATGGCTTCCAAAATGGCTTCATACGAGCCTTAAAACCATGTCTAAGCAGTCATCTGAATGTAAAGAGTTCTCTACCCAAGCAGGAAGGTAAGCTTCTTCCAACTCCTTTGAGACTATAGAAGGAGTCGTGATAGGATCAACAGTGGTGTTTGCAATAGCTTGATAAGCTACTTCCACTATTGATAAGGGCACCTCAAGTTCATAAAGGGAAGGAAGGACCCAAGGATCCATTCTATCGACAACTGTCATGATATAATTCCCTACATTAGTAGAACCTAAATAGTTTATAGGGGCTACAATTTCAAATGTGCCCATAATTTCCAACCCCCAAGCTCTCATTAGCTGCCCTAATCTGATCAACCAAAGGTACATGGGACTCATTAGTTTCCAAACAACCCTTCCAAGTGAAACTAAGTTGTTCAACAGTAACCAACTTCCTGTCGTGTAGAAACACAACCACCCAAAGAACAGTCAAGGAAATCACACACATGGCGTAAGTCTAGCTTCGCCCCAAAAGCAAGTTATAGTCCAAATGAGCATCAATAACCTCAACTTCAACAAACACTGCTTTCCCTTCTAGCTTAATCTCAAATTTTGGTAGGATACCATGCATGCGGAAATACCTCTCGTCGAAAGCAGTAAGCAAGGTATTTGAGGGAACTAGCTCCGAGGAACCTAAATCCTTCTAGCAAGAAAGAGACATAGCACATGTGGAAGCACCTTCATAAAAAACAATGCGTCCAATGGTTTTTCAGCCATGAATGACAACTAGTGACAAAGTCACATGATACGGTATATGCATCTTAACATCTGACAGATTGAACTTTTCCATCAAGCTCGAGGAATCCATACTGCCTAAAGCCGCTAAAAGGGCATCCCACTGAGCAGGACAACTCTAAAGCACTTTCAATGCAGACATCGCACAAGGAGTTTGGACCAAATATTCCACCATAGAGTAGTTAGAAGAAACCCTAGATTTTGGTCTGTGAAATGCATTTTTAAAGACACCTTTCGGTATTCTAGGCATTGGATCAACGTGTTTCTCAATCATGAGAGGGTTAGAGATTTCACCAACAGACTTATCCTTCTTAAGAGTCTCTATCTCATATTTTTTATTTCTTGTCTAGAGTAAGGCACTAGATCGTACCATGTTGATATAATTCTGATCAGGAGGGGCACTAGGAGTGCCCCCAGCTACATTAGAAACAGAATTTGTGTTCTGTATTTGGGGAAAAGGGTTCGTCAGGACAGCTGGTTGTTGGTTTTTAAGCTACTTCTGAGCTTGGTCAATAAGGGGGCATTGATGGGTTAGGTGAACTCCCTAACATAACTTGCAAGGAAACTTCACCATCTTCTTATCTTTTCTATCCCCATCGGCATCGTTTGTGGGTTCTTTCTTGTTTTGATTGCCACCACCCCTCTTCCCTTTCTTCTTTTTCTCACTAGGCTGCTGATTTCCCTTTTGATAAGACTACGCAAAAACATTTGCAGTTTGAGTGGAGGGAGTGGCAGCCTTCACTACCTCCACTGTAGACTGCTTCACTGAAAACTCGTGGAGTTTCTTTGCCAGTGAGTCTACAATGGGAGAATTAACTGAACCAAACACACCATCGGCATGGGGTCCAAGATTGGGTTTCTCGACACTATGGGTAGACCACGATACGTCAGGTATGATTTCATATAATATCCCAAACTGAGCATATATCAAATCCATCTGCTGGGCCCTGAGGATGGCCTCTTCTTCAGTGGTTACCCCCAAAATGGATACATTCTTAGATATATAAGGCAATAAATATTTTAGGAACCACTCTAACAAGAACTCGAGGGGTATGGTGGCTTTGATAAGCCTCTTCCGTCTTCACCACTCTTGGATATGATTCGAGATATGCGTGGCTTTGTCTTACCGAAAGGTAGACAATAGGTCTATGCTAGAATCATACCAGACAGGAAGCTGGAAGTGATTCAGAAACACATTCGCTAAGTCCAAAAAACTGTCAAATGCAGCAGAGGACAATTCAATATACCACTTTACTGCAACACTAGTCAAGGTTCTTTGGAAGAGCCTCAACCGAATGGTGTCATCGTTCAGTGATTTTGAAGAGCACCATAAGTGGAAAGTGGTGATATGGGCACTTGGGTCTTCACCAGCTTTTCCCTCAAACTTGGGAATGTCCGAGGGTAACTTGCTAGGAACAGGCGACCATGTGGCACTATGCCTCACCGGGTCATTCATCAACTTTGACAAGTCTGGAAAGTTTAAAGTTGCCAGGAAGGGAAGTTTAGGCCTAACCAAAGCTTGAAAATCTTGAGTCTGGGAAGTAGAAGGACTTGCCCCCTGGTTCCCAAATGTAAAGGTGGGGTTGCCCCCAACCGCCAGTTGTGAAGTAGTTGGACTACTTTGAAACGGGTTCCACCCGTAAGCCAGTGGATTATTTGTGTGTAGTGTAGTATAGGTAGTTTGAGCCGTCCAAATGAAACTGTAGTCTAAAAGACAGGAGCTGGTATCCCTTCACTAAAAATAAAAAAGGGAGAGCTCATGAATGGGATCAAAATCGGTGTTTGGAAACCTTGACCAAAAGCGTTTGTGTTTCCAAACTGCATCCCCACGTATGCAGGTGCATGACCTACATAAGGAGTGGATGGGGGAATGTGCCCCCCATTCCACAGGAAACCCTAAACAAACGAGGAGGATCCACTAGGACCACGCTAAGAAGTATGCATGAAAGAGGGAGAAGCAAACGGTGCACTAGGGATCCCAGTGACCACCCCACTAGAAGGACCTACTACATTTGAGGGAGTCAGTGGTTGGACCCCTTGAATACTTGGTTAAAAAGGTGCAGTAGGTGCATTTGATCTTGGAGTATCAACCGGGGGAGGTGGCACTCCTCCAGCCAAAATGGCTAAAGTGGGGGTAGAAATACCCTGTCCAGAGCTATCCATAACTCTGCTCACAGAAACAACAATAACAGGTGAATCAAAGGAAGAAATTTGACGATCATAGGATCGATTAAGTCAGTCAGAGGTGGGTTAAAGTTCCTTGCAAACTCGTCAGCCTACAAGTCTTCACTCTCTATTGTAGTTGTATCTACCTGATTAGTCCTAAGTTTCGGTTCACCTAGAAATTTGCTAACTCCTACCAGTTCAAATGAACCATCACTACCTAGTCTCTTCCTTTGAGGGGGCGGTGGAGGCTCCAATGTATCATATGGAGGAATTTTTTGAAACCTTCTTGACCTATGGAGAGGTTGGTCCTCAACAGCTAAAAATTTGACTCACACGGACCTAAAGGTAGACTAAATACAGACAAACCACACAGCACTCACTAAAAATTTCCTAAAGCCAAACAGACACAACAGGTATAAGATATGCCTTCTAGAAGAAAGCTGATAGATGGGTACTTGGAATCCCTGTAGATGTTCTTAGGCACAAGAAGAGGAATCACCCAACCGACCTCCCACACCTTCTACCAGGGTTACCTTCCAAGCTCGTCCAAGGTAAACCAAAAATATCCTTCTGGTATTACCTGTGTATGATCCCTAGTGTCAAGACACTAAAGGCTACCGCAACTACACTGAGAGTATAGAGGAACAGTCGCAAGCCCGATTCATATGTATGGGCTGGGTAGTAAAGCCCAAAGCCCTATCAACATCTGCACCACACGAGGCCCAAAAGCTGGTATTGACAAGATCCCCAGATGCGTAAAAATCTTGATCTACGCTCGAATAAGGAATCAAAGGGTTATCTCCTCAGTCCAGGTCCTCACACGGACTTGTTCTTAACTCCTGTGTGAGAGGAGCTTTCCAAATGCACTCAATATAGAGGATTATTTACCTAGTGAAAATCCAACTATGTCTGAAGTCAAATACCTATGGATAGTTAAAGCTCCCTAGTCCACAAGTCTAGCCTAAGATAGTTGGTGTATGAACCTAAAAAAAGAAACTTACTAGTAATTTTTAATTAAATCATTTTTTTTTAATTGGTTGTTTTTAGTCAGAGGTAGTGGTATGAAACTTGTATGGTGTTATAGACTTGGCAAAAGAAAGCAAAAACTGATGTAAAAAATAAAATTTTCAAAGCAAATTGAAACTACTATGCCAATTTTTCTTTTTCGTTTCTTGTAAAATGAAAGATATTGAATTTAAACTAAGCGTGAGAGACTACAAGACTTTAATTTTTTGGGTTTTTCTTGAAATTAATGAAAATATCACTAGATGCAACCTAATGCAAAAAGCATAAAATTTGTCTTTTCTTTTCAAAAAAAATTCAAACATTATAAATGCAACTAAATGCAAACTTGGGTAAATTTGACCAATCTAAACATATAACAGTGAATGATGTAAAAATATCCCAAAGCAACACACTTCAACCAACAAGAATAAATGGAACAAACCCTAACCTAGGCGGAACTAACAAGCTCAAAAGTTCACTAGATCCACAAAAAGGAGAATGACAAACTCAGACTACAAATAGCAATGCAGGGCATAAAGTATTCAAAGGACTCGATCACTAACCTAGAACACTAGTATTCAACCCAAAAATCCAAGTAGGAGGACCACCAGCACTGACCAATGAAGAAAGTAAAACAAAAAGAACCCAAGGACTTGAAAGATCAAGCAAACTGTGTGATGTACAGACCTAAGACTTAGAGAATCATGTTAGAAACATAACCTTCACAAGCATTCAAAAGGCCACTAAACAAGGACAAGCAAAACCCTATAAACCTAAAGAAGCTACATGAAACATGTGACTGTTATAAAGAAAACCCACATGTGACACGCGACTGTACAGAATGCAACCTGCGTACATAAGGTGAAACATGCGACTGCCAACAAGACAACCCATGTGTACTACTAAAAAAAATTCAAAGAAAAAAAAGTACTAGCAGAGAGGTCTTGAACATGCTAAACTAAAAAACCAAAGGAAAAAGCAAACAAAACAAAAACAGAATCAAAAGAGTCAAAGACTGGTCAGGGAACCTAAAGAACAGACCCACAACAGGATGGGCTCGCTAGTGGAGTCACCAGTTCTGTTGTTTAGGAAAACACACCCTTATAACCTAGGGTCTCTGGGGTTACCAACTTACTAAGCTATACTTGTAGACAATCAGCTATGTAGAAATTTAAATAGGAATAGGAAGAAAACTTAGCAAACTTAGTTTATGATAGTTGATCCAAGCTTTTCTTCTCCTCTTCCAGTTGCTTCCACAGCTTCTAGGGCTTTCTCAAATCACCTACAAAGAACAAGTTCTTCCTGCAAATATCTTATATACATATCAATGGTTAATGCAAAACATTTTCATAATGAAATTATAGGATAGTTCAATAATCAACATATACAAGAGTGCACAATATTGGAAGAACTTTCTTTATTGATAAATAGAGAATGGTGAGATTGCAACCCAACTTCTGAAACAAGTACTCCTTTTGCAAACCAAGGACACTGAGTTCTGCTACTCCAAGATGTCTAAATGAATACCACCAGCATAACTTTTCTCTTCTAAGAATGATTGATTAGCCCCATCCCTTTCCCTCTATTTATACATGAGGTAAAAGAGAGGTTTCGAAGGTTAGGATGGTTAGGACAGTTGAGATAGTTATGATTAGGGGCTCAACTGATCTCGACTAATTGTGATTTATATTTTTTAACTTTGAATTAAGGTAAACGTGAGTATTGATATAGGTAAGCCGCATATGACACACACCTTTCTTTAAGGAAACCCACGTGTTCAATGTACATGTGAGTTTCAATGGACATACTCGCTTGTGACACGTGGGTTGCTGTGAAAATAGTCACGTGCGCAACCCTAATGCCTACATAAAAATATACTCAGCTGGTCAAGAGATGATGTATCAACAATCATTCTCATCTATAGTGTTTTGGATACTTCAACCTAGTTTTCCCTTTTGTGTCCCGACATATTGGATGTCAATACTCGGATCGAGAAGTGCCATTTTACATAATAACAGGTACTAAGGTAACTTAACCATGGGTAGCTAAGCCTTGGAGAAGTACACAAATCCCATAGATCAAGGTTCATAGTGTCACACATGCCTAGACCCAGTCTAGGGCTTACAGTGCCTTCCTGGTAACAGACCAGGTGCCTCAGCCATGGGCTGCATAATTTTACCCTAGGTCAAATACTTGGTGACATACCAAGCGCCTCCATTCTCCAAGAGAATGGATACTCAGAACTAATAGGAGTCTACCAGTACTAGACTGGTCCACATTGTGGTCATGGACAAGATGTCTACCATTCAACGGAATGGTCACTTAACACTGGGTTGAGTCTACCCAAGGGCAGACCTGGGTCTATATCATGGTCAAGGACCATATATCTACCATTCAACAGAATGGTCACTCAACACTAGGTTGATTCTACACCATGGTCTCGGACCAGGTGTCCCCATTCTTTGAAGAGAATGGCTCTTGATGCTACTCAGAAAAATCAACACTCCCTCTTAGTGAGAGAGGCATCCTCTTCCATACCAAGCTAGTCACGAAATTACATGAACTTTGATGCTGCCAGAGGCTTGGTCAAGATATCTGCAATCTATTCATTTGTACAAATGTACTGCAACTTCAGAGAACCTCTCTGCACTAGGACTCTGATGAAATGACACCTCATTTCAATGTGTTTCAATCTATCATGAAACATTGGGTTCTCTAAAATATTTATGCAACTTTGATCATCGTAATGGATGATCGTTGAGTCAAGATTTACCCCAAACAAATCAGTTATTAGTTTTTTGAGCCAAAATGCTTCCTTGTAGGAATCACTTGCAACAATGTACTCTTCCTCAGTTGTACTCTGAGCTATGGAACCCTGCTTCCTGCTGGACCAAGAGATCATTGTTGCTCCCATACTGAAGCAATAACCAAAGGTACTTTTCTGGTCAACTGCATTTCCAACCCAATCTGAATATAAATATCCAAATAACAACACTCCACTACTGGAAGTATACCTGAGCCCATAAGTGATAGTACCTCACACATATCTGAGTACATGTTTGGAAGCTACCAAGTGCATGTGCTTCGGATCGTACATGATCTGACTCAGTGCATTCACTGTGTAACAGATGTCAAGTATTGTATGCATGAGATACATTAGGGAACCAATAATCTATCTTTATAGAATAGAGTCCAAATTCTATGAACTAGAGGCTGAGTCCTGCAAATTTTTCAAATTAGTAGTCATTGGTACGCTCATGGAATTTCAGTCCTGCATCCCAAATCTCTACAAGATATCTGCTACATACTTTCCTTGTGTCAGGAAGATATCACCTGGATTTTTCCAAACTTCTAAGCCAAGGAAGTAATGCATCAATCTAAGATATTTCATCTCAAATTCAGAGGTAAGCTCCCTCTTACACTGGTCTATCAACTATTCATCACCTGTAAGAAACAAGTCCTCTACATATAAAATAAGTATCAAGACATGATTATGAACAAATTTAAAGTACAAGTTATAATCAGTTGTACATTTGGAAAACCCCAAGCTATGGATAAATCCATCCATCCGGGCATACCAGACTCTTGAAGCCTGTTTCAGTCCATACAAGGATTTCTTTAGTTTACATACATGGGTCTTCTTCCCATGAGTCACAAATCCTTTAGGTTGTTCAATATAAACTTCTTCCTCAATCTTACCATTGAGAAAGGCTTTCTTTACATCCATATGATGTAACTTCCATTTGAATACTGTAGCAAGTGAAATGATGGTTATACTGGTAGTGTACCCGGAAACATGAGTGAAAGTCTCATCATAGTCGATGCCTTCTTTTTGAGTGAATCCACGAGCTACGAATATGGCTTTATACTTCTCCACACTACCATCTACAGCATGCTTGATTTTATAAATCCAAATGGAAGTCACTATTGACTTTCCTATAGGTCTAGGAACAACTTCCCATATGTGATTCTTCATGATTGACTTGCACTCTTCAATCATGGAATCAACCCATACATGTTTACTTGTTGCTTCTTTGTATGATGAAGGTTATGAACTGATAAGCTGAATTATAAGACCGAAGTACTTCTATGGTCTTATGCTTTCTCTAAAAGTCCCATAAGGAGATTTATACTTCTCGCCTTCTTGCACCGTCTCTCGGTACCAAGCATGTCTCATTTTGGAAGGAAGAACTTCAAGTAGTTCTTCTAGCAGAATTTCAGTGTTCTCAGGAACATCTAGAATTTGATCATCAAATTCCTCTTCCTCCCTCTGAATTTCTAAATCTGGAAACTCAAGTGGAGCAATTGTATCTTCCGGTGAAAGCTCTAGTGTTTTACAAAACACAACTTCCTCATGGAAGATCACATATCTGTTGACCTCAATGTGCCTTTGTCTAGGTATATATACTCGATAATCCTTCAAGGAATAACTGTTCCCAACAAATATACCTTTCTTACTGGAGGGATCTAGCTTGGCCCTCTTCTCTTTTGGCACATGGACATACACATGAGTACCAAATATCCTCATGTGATCAACTGCAGGTTTCTTCTTGGTGAATACTTCTTCTGGATTCTTCTCCCCCAAGATAGAATGTGGGCTTCTATTCTGAATGTACACAACGGTTCCTGTAGCCTCATCCCATAAATACAAAGGAAGATATAGATCAGTGATCATGGATTTAGCAGCCTCACAGATCGTTCTATTCTTCCTTTCTGCAACCCCATTCTGCTGAGGGTTGTAAGGCACTGTTAGCTCTTTCTTGATTCCTGCTTCTCAAAAAAAATCAGCAAACTCATTAGATTCATACTCACCTCTTTTATTTGATCTCAAGATACAGATGTGTCTGCCAGGCTGATTTTCAATTAGTGTCTTGAACTCTTTGAACCTGTCAAAGGTTTCACTTTTGGCCTTGAGGAAGTAAATCCAAGACTTCTGAGAGTAGTCATCAATAAACAAGACATAATATAAACATCCACTCAAGGATGGTGAAGACATAGGCCCACAAATGTGAGAATGAATCAAATCTAAAATGCCTTTAGATATACTTTATCTCCTGGGAAAGTATTTCTTAGTGTTCTTACCTAGAGCGCATCCTTTGTAGATTCCTTCATGTTTTGGAGAAACTTCTGGCATACCTATAACCATCTTCTGCAATCTTGGGAGAGCTGTGTAGTGAAGATGTCCAAACCTTCTATGCCAAAGTTCACAAGGATCAACTATGTGATGTACCAAGGCATGCGAGGAATATTTGGAAGCCTTGTAGAGGCCTCCCTCTCGAACCCCAATCTGTACTACTGATTTTATATCTGTGTATTTTTCCCATAAAAATACCTTCTTGTCCATGAAGAGGACTCTATAACCCTTGTCTTCTAAACCAACAACATGTACACGATTCTTCTTTAAACCAGGAACATAAAGAATATCATCAATATGAAGAACCGTACCTGAGTCAATTTGAAGTGAAGTTGAGCAAAATCCTTCAACCTTGTAGGTGGAGTCATCTCCAAGTTCTACCTGAGTGGTGAACTTCTTCTTTCTATAACTGATGAGAGCTCCATGGTTTCCTATCATGTTCTTGGAAGCACCATTTTCCACCAACCAATAAGTGGAATAATTTGAGAAAGAACCAGTTAGAGCATAAATCAAATAGTACTCTCTTTTAGGTTCATCAGTTTTATTAGCCTTGGGTTTCTTCTTCTTTTTTGGTTCTTCATCTTCTTCTTCCTCTGCTTCTGCAGTAGATGCTTGATACCTTCACTTGGGTTTCTTCTTGTTCTTCATGCAGTCTCTAGAAAATTTTCCAAACTTGTGGAAACAATAACATTCCACTTTAGACATGTAGGAAAACTTACCCTGAGGTTTATTTCCCTTCTTTTGCTGAGGGAAAGGCTTCTTGAACTTCTTTGTCTTTGCTTCAATTGCAAGGTTTTCCTCCTTGACTACCTTGCCACAGGTCCTTCCTTCTTCTTCTATGAAATCATACCAAATCCTTTCAAAGTTTGGTTGATTCTCTTGTCCACTAACGGATGCCATGAAGGTTTCCCAAGAGATTGGGAGACCATCAACCACTGTTTGCACAAGGTCATCACAATCAACAGTAATACTAATAGCAATGAGTTGATCTATTACCTGTGCAATCTTAGTGAAGAAGGAACATATTCTTTCATCTTTGTTCAGCTTCAAGGTTCATATCCTCTTCTTCAAAACTCTCTTATGACTGGGAGCCTTATTTTCAAATAGGTTGACTAAAGTATCAAATAATTCTTTAGAAGTCTTTGAAGATTTGATGTTGGGCATCACTGACTCTCTAACAGAATCATAGATGATTCTTATATCCTTACCTTGATTCCTCTTGTAAGCGATCCTACCAACATTTGTTGTTGGCTCTTCAATGACATTAAAAAAAATGTCATCCAAGTCATTTTCATCTAGAATGGTTGTTAACCTGGCCTTCCAGGAGTTGAAGTTGGTTGAACCATCGAGCTTCTCTTCCGGTTTGAAACCATTGGTGGCCATCTCTTCCACTTAGTCAAATGTTAGATCTGCAAATATTATCCCAAGATCTAGGAAAACAACAACAATGACCCTTTACCGTGTTTTCACATACTAAGATCTGATACCATGTTGAATTTTAGCATTAGCAGAAATACTTAAAAAAATTGTAGATTAACTTAAACAAATAACAAGTGCAGTAAAATAACATTCATCACATCAGTACAATGGACACAAGAGTTTTTCACTGGGGAAACCTTCAAAGGACAAAACCCCCAAAAAGCATTAGTAGCTCATCTCATAAATGAGATGACTTAGGAAATTCTTCAAAAAGTTCCTCAAACCCAAATCTGGGTTTAACCACAGTTATAGTAAAATTTTCTCAGAAAAAATCAGAGCAAGGTTTTCAAACCCTAGGTACTCAAATTTTCAGATCTGCTCAGAAATAACAAAGATTGTAAAAATGAAACAGTTTGCCCAACATTTATCAGATCTGCAAAACAAATTAGGGCCTTGCCGGAAACCAAAAATTGACTGCCTAGATCTCTATTAGCTTCCCAGATCTATGTCAAAGTCTTCCCATTGACTTCTTCCCTACCCAAAATGCTTTTTATCTTTTCCCGTGACTATCCAAATGATGGACAGTCAACCCATGACTGTTTGGGAAGCCCTTCTATTGTTGCTAAAGTGGTGGGCAGCCCCACATTGACTAGGTCAAGGATTTAAATCTTGCCTGGACCCTATCGAGGTATGCTATTTAGCATCCCGAGTTTTGTACAGATAGCTCGGGTTTGCTATTTAGCAGCCCGTGGCTGTACTTATTTGTCGGAACTTTTGTGGGGGATCCAAACCCTACTGTGGGCATTAGAAGAGCTGCCTAAGGATATGAGGAGGTTGTCGTGGAGGAAAAACCTAGCTTCCCGAAAGGAGGATGGCTGCCATGAAGGAATAGGGTTGCCACAAGGAAAAAGACAGAGGCTTCCTGAAAAAATAACAGCTGCCTGAAAAAGATGAAGTCTATTATGGATCTAAAGGAGGTTTCCTTGAAATTGCTGAAGATGAAGTTGCTGATCAAAGCCTAACTGAGGGTTAGCTGAGAAAGATGGATGCCCTGCCTGGGGAAAAAACATAAAAACAACCTTCAATGGAATCTTTAGTAAGGGTAGCTTCACCTGTGATAGGAAAATAGTGTGTGTAATAATGATAAGACTTGATCTTATTTTATAGCCTTAAGTCACCTAAAAGTGGACCAAAATTAGGAAAGATAAAACAATAATATTTTATTCTTTTCCTAATTTCACTTTTACCTTCTTACCAAAAAGGTCCTTTATGTATTTTTTACTTTTACCAAAAGTATTTATTTATTTTTTACTTTCACCTATGGTCCCTTTTCCTATGGTCCAAAAGTCCTTATGTATTTTTTACTTTCACTTTAGCCTTTTTCCAAGTTCCCCTATGGTCATTACCTGTGGTCTTTTTTATTCCAAAATTACATCATCATAAACCAAGAGATTGGCTAATGCTTTTATCTCACACTCTGTGTGACACCTAGATCAGGTAATAAGGTAACTTAACCAAGGGTAGCTAAGCCTTGGAGAACTACACAAAGCCCATAGATCAAGGGTCAGAGTGTCACACATGCCTAGACCCAATCTAGGGCTTACAATGTCTTCCTGGTAACAGACCAAGTGCCTCATCCATGAGCTGCATAATTTGACCCTAGGTCAAATACTTGGTAACAAACCAAGCGCCTCCATTCTCCCAGAGAATGGCTACTCAGAACTAAGTTGAGTCTACCAGTACTAGAATGGTCCACATCGTGGTACTGGACCAGATGTCTTCCATTCAACACTGGGTTGATTATATCCAAGGCAGATCTAGGTCTATATCATGGTCAAGGACTAGATATCTACCATTCAACAGAATGGTCACTCAACACTGTGTTGAGTCTACACCATGGTCCCAGACTAGGTGTCTCCATTCTTCGAAGAGAATGGCTCTCGATGTTGCTCAGAAAAATCAACAAAATGCATTGTTTCATATTGCTTGAAACTAATCAGCAGCCTAGGAATAAAACTTCATAACATGTTTTGGTCTTTTAGATTGGGCAAACTTGTAGCAAGGTCATTCTAAGAAGGAAGTGATTTTTGTTGGCACCACAGTCCCAACATTTTCCTCTGTTAACTCTATTGATCCAATGTCTTTCTTCGTCCCTGTTTTGGAAATATAATCATCATTTTTATTGAGTTTCATGTATATATGTATAAAATTTAAATCCAAGAGGGCTATTAGCATTTGACAAAAATGAGCAGAGAAATAAAGTGGGTCTTGGGAGATTCAACCAAATAATGTTGATTTTTTTTTATAATTGTATCCTTGCAAGGCCTTTTATTTGGTGTCATATATAGTCCTCTTTGGTTAAGTAGTCATGCAGACCTAGACCTATGATGACAACGTTAGTGACCTATGAGCAATGATTTACATTGAAGCCTTGAACTTTGTTAGTGCAAAATAGAAGATGTTTGCATTGAGATCATATTGATTTTTTTTTCCATCCAAATTGATATGATTGTTCTCTTATATTCCATATAACAACAATGAATCCAACATGAAAAACATCTACATTAAGGTTGTTTTCCTATTTCCAAATTAAAAATTTAAGGCTTTGAGTTTTGAATGGGTGGCATTGGTTCTATTTGAATATAAACATCAAAATATTTAATATTTAACAAGTCAATCACATATTATGCTATCTTGATTGGTTGGTTAATTAATGTCATATTTAATGTTTTAACTTTTCTTCATTCTTCTTTTTTTCATTTCTTAACATCCAGTTAAGTTAATCTCAAACATACACACACATACGTGCACACATCTTCAATTTGCAAAATTCAATAGTTGCATCTACATACAGAACTTGAATTTGCATACTTATGCATGATCATTTATTGTGTACCTGGTATGTTGGCTCTATATATACTAAATATCTGTGACAGCTGTGTGTTTCATATCATGTTATGTAATATCAACAAATGGAGGGAAGTTGTGGGCTATTTTGGTTTTATCTTGCATTTTTTCTAGAATGTGGAGCATTCCAGAAGTTAAAGATGTAATTAAGTTGAGAAGAGAACTAGGATATCAACTCGGGCTTGTTTCTAAAATATGTGATCCCAAACTAGTGGGTGTTTCTTTTAAACTTCATAAGAAATTAATTATTAGTTAAATTTGTATATGGAATCTGCAAGGAAGAATTCACTCTAATCAATTTGTAGAATTGGAATGCAGATCGTCAGATATATTCATAGGTTAAAAATAAAAATAGAAAAGTTTAAAATTTGTGTTCTGAATTAAAGCCCTATAATATATGGATAACTGCAAAACTTATTTGTAAGAATATATTGAAAAAGTTAGATCCGAGAAAACTTGGTGCAAGGAAATTAAAGTCTCGCATTTCTAGAAAAGGTAAAATTAGATTGTACCATTTCAAGTTAATGTTTTTGCATAATTTAGGAGCCTGATTATATGTATATTGCATGTCTGTAATGTAGAATGTCTCACCCAGCAAAACCATCCAACATAGCAAAACCATCCAACATAGGCATATTTCAAGTCTAGTTCAAATTATCATTGGAAGAACCCAGATGTGAAGGGAGAGAAAGCCATTATATCCTAGGAGAGTCGATTACAACTAGATGCAACCTTTAGAAAGCCCCCCATGCCTCCCTTGTTTGGACCCTTTTTTTTCTTCTCTATTCTGGAAATGCTACTTGATAAAAACAAAAATGAATGACTAGGATACCCTTTTATTTGGTTGCAATGGCCCCAAGTTATAGCCAACATCAATAATGTATATAAATATCAACTTGTTGTGTAGATATGGATGAGTAACCTCTCATGAATTTCTATATGAATCTATATCTTCTTGACAGGAGGATGTTATTGATTGATGATGTTTGTTCCAGTCGGGGTAATTTTTAGGGGCGAAATTTCTCCAATTAGCTATTTTTAGGTTTTTTTCAAATTTCTTGAGTGTCTAATATCGCTTATATTTACATAAAATATGTTTTTTTTATCATAATATTCGCCAAAGTTTACACATTTCAGTGTTAATTTTATGTTTCATATTTAAGATTCACCTACCTATCTATAAACATTTCTTTTTCAATACAAAACAATCACCTAGAATACTATACCTAAGTATAATATTAGAATCCTTAAAAAATACCCAGCCTTCTAGAACTAGAATAAATATCGCATTGGGGTTTGTCTTTTTGAGTATTGAATTAAGGGTGGGAATTGGAAAAGATGTTGTTGTATATATTTCTACTATTAGATTTTAAGTGGAAAACTCCCTCTGTTAAATCATGAAGATAGAAAGGAAGATATAAATGAAGGAAAATTATGAGGTTGGAGCATTAGGCTTAATTGTAATCTTTACATGAAAAGAATTGAGTAATTTTGTGGCTTGATTTGTATGAAAATTTGCAATTTTATATAGGTGAATCATTTTCGTGTCAAGATGATCACATTTGAACATGTCCACATGGAAATATTTTTGCTTTATGTTTTGTAACTTTTTCTTGATGGCAAAGAAATGCCTTTTTTGAAGTTTTGATTTGTACTGTAAGTTGATTTCATTACCTTCAATAAAATAAAAATTATCAACAACTAGACTACAAGGATGAATAATGTGAAGAGTGTAAGTGTAGTTAGGATCTATAGTCTTTTGATTATAGATATGATCATATCATGTATTTGAAGAGTGTGAGTGTAGTTAGGATATATAGTCTTTTGGTTATAGATATGATCATGTCATGTATTTGGTTTCTCCCTTTACTTTTGCAACTTGTTTTCTAAAGAAACCAAAGGTGATATGCACCATCGAAGTGGGGAAGGAGTCTTAGGATCTTAAATATGGAACCATAGTCTTCTAAGATGTTCACGTGACACTTTAAAAAGTGATGAAAATATTCTTAAGTGGAGGAGGTATTGCATTGCTTATTAATAGAATCTTGACATACAAATCATTGACAATATGGGAGAAGTTCTCTTAAAATAATTGGTGGGAATTATAGCACATTGTCTTGAGAAGAGGTGGAGTTGAATGAGAATTGAATTTTTTGATGACTTTGGAGTCCTCAACCTCATACGATATATAATATATATTATATAAATTATTATTTACTAGGAAATTTTCATAAACTTTGGATTCCTCAACCTCGTATGATATATAATATATATTGTATTTCCTTTATTTAGCGTGGTTGAGTTTTCCAATGTGAAAATTGTGGTAGTTTTGTAACACTATACCTATTGTTCTATATAAGGCTTATTTTCAAAGTGTGTTTATTTTAGGGATATATATCACGTTGTAGCTTATGAAACTGTCTAGTATGTTTGAATGTGCATTTGGTTTCTCATCAACTCCAAAGTTAAGAGATGTATCCAATTAGAAGTTCTGGAGATGAACAATTGTGTTGTATTTTTGTAGGAATTCTAGTAAAAGATATATCTCTTCTTGTTTTAGGTTGGGGTTGGGGTGGGTCTTGGAAAGGTGTATTAGTAGGGGGGTTCAACAATACAATTTTGGAAAGCATTTTCCTATATTTAGTGAAATTGGGGATATTGTTTAATATTCCGCAGAAGGAAATGCTATGTAACAAGTTCATTGAGTAAAGCCCCCGTGCAACTGACATGTCAAGAATATAAACATTTGATATTAGTTTTATGAGTTTCATTTTCTTTTCTTTTTTTATTCTGGTCTTACAAAGAGCATGTTGTTGGAAAAATCATAGATCATATGTCCTAAAAGTCCTCATTCTTACAACAATTCAAGTTATGACATAGAATGGGGTCACTCTTGGTCAGGAGACATTTTTTTCATGAGGTTTCAAGATTTCAAAGTTGTGTTTTTTGTTTCAGGTTTAGTCAATCTAATAAAAATCACATGTGTCCACACAATTCAAAGGTCAATGGTTGTACTCATAGGTAAAGGATATGTGTTAGTGAAAGTATTTATTGGATGATTAAACATATCCATATATCTCTTCAAATTGAAATTAAATGTTATATGAACCAAGTTATATGATTGCTGACATGGTATTATGATTTATTATCTCTACATGGGGGTTTTAAACCATTTTTGTATGTTTCTATGAGGGGGCTTCTAAACTGCCTTCATATGTCACTACGGCGGGGGTTCAAAACTTCCTTGAATGTTACAACAATGGGGGTTCAAAAAACCCCCGTAGGTTTATATGAGGGGGGTTCATAATTTTCCTGTAGGTGTCTACAAGGGGGGTTTTGAACCACCCCTGTAGGTACCTATGAAGGGGGTTCATAACCGCCCCCGAAAGTTTGTAATAAGAACTTTTAGGGGGGGTTCTGAACCTCCACCAAAAGTTTGTAATAAGGAATTTTATGGGGGGTTCTGAACTGCCCCCAAAATTTTGTAATAAGGACTTTCAAGGGGGGTTCTGAACCGCCCCCAGAAGTCACTTTAAGCATCGATTTTGATCTCTTCTAAAACCGCCCTTAAAAGTATAAAATTTTAACATCGGTGCTATTGGGGTTAGTTTTGTTAAGACTGCCCAAAGGTTTATAAGATAGATTTTTATGGGGTGTTTAGAACTTCCCTTGTAGGAATCTATGAGGGGGGTTTGAAATCACCCCTATAGATACCTTCGATGGGGGTTTGTAATCCCCCCGATGGGTACCTACGAGGGGGGTTTGTAACCTCTCCCATAGGTTTATAATTAGTGATTTTAGGTGGGGTTTGGAACCACCCCCATAGGTGTCTATGAGGGTGGTTTAGAACCACCCTTAAAAGTTACTTTTGGGGGGGTTTAAAACAGCCCCCAAAATTTATTTTTAGGGGCGGTTTTTACCTCTTTCAAAACCACCCCTAAAATTCCAAAATTTTAGCATCAGTGCTATTAAGAGTGGTTTTGTAAAGACCTCCTCCAAAGCCAATACCGCCCCCAAAAGTGACTTTTAGAGGTGAAAGACATCCCCCCTAAAAGTGAAATTTGTTGTAGTGGGATAAGCCTCCATGAGGGTTTTCTTCTATAAATCTCTTGATGTTTCTATTTTTGCCTTTTAATGAGTGATGACACACCTTGTACACTAGAAAGAGGTGTCAGGAAGAGGCGATGCTCCTTGTACAAAGGAAAGGAATGTCATCGATGCTCTTTGTCTATAAGTAACAACACCATCCTAGTTTGACGCCTACATAAAAATGTAAGGTGCATTAGTGCTACTAGAAATTAGAGTTTAAGCAAGGAAAAACCTCTTCTCAAGTATTTTGACACAAATACTTTAGGGATCAAGGAAAATACACACAAAGATGACAAGTTTTCAGTGTAACAGAAACAACATCCCTAAAGATACCTCATCTTTTTCATTTAGTGTTATATACCTTATATGAAAATGAAATCACACACAAGATAATAGACTCTGTAGTTTATTAATATCAAAATCCTTAAGGTAGAGAAATACCTTATAATTGATACTTTTATGGAAGGAATTCGATCATGTTCATTTGTCTCTGAAGTTTGGGAAACATCTCCATAGTCAACGTCCAATTATAATATTCATCCACACACCATCATAAGGAGACCATCCTTCTTTATAGATAACAAGAAATTTGTGTCCATAAAAACTCTCGACTACATTGTGGACCTTCTTTAATTGGGTCCCATTACATTTATTTAATACTAACTACCATAGTTGGACTTATTTAATAATTAAAAGCATATTGGACTTATCCCATCTTACATTAAATGGTCAACTATTATTACTCTAATGGCTCCCTCCCCCAACCCCCTCCATTCCACCACTATGGAGAATCATAACACTCAAATCACCTTAGAAAATCATCCCTAAACACTTGATTTGACAAGGTAAAACCATACAGTAGGGTCCCATGGACAAGTGTTAACCTCGATGTTGAAGCACACCAAGAGCCAGGGTCTCGTGTACAAGTTTATCCACAATGCCAAAGTAATCCAACAAGATCCACCATAAGCTTGGGTTCCATGTTTGATTGTTTATTTCCATGTTGAAGCATCCAATGTCCCATGTGCAAGAACTAACTACAATGTTGAATTAATCCAAGGGACTTATGCATAAGCCTAATTCCCACATCCAGGTGCTCAAGATGAGATCCAATCAATGCCACCTAAGCTCCATGAATCATTTATTTATATGCTTCCAATGACCACCATGGTCATGTGAATCCAAATAAGCATATATTATCAATAAAAAAAATCATAGATATAGCAGTAAAATGATAGTTATAAAAGGAACTCTACTACTACAAAACAAGTATACCGGAAACAAATAGGAACCAAATATTGGCATCTTTCCTCCACTAGGTTCTCTTCATATGGTGGAGAAGAGTCATAAAAAGAAGATACAAGTATTCCTAGAGAATACAATTGTCCATATAATGTGCCTAACAAGGCTTCTCTAAATAATGTTGGACTTAGGATATGATTATTAATCATTTTGATTTTTTTCCTAGGTACTAAACTAGGTAGTTGGCTATCGTTTTCCATATTTGACTGCCACTTTCCATCATTATCCTATGGATCACACTTAGATTTATTTTGGATAATATTCTACTTCTTTATTGACTATACAGTTTAATAAGGAAACCTTTCTTACTTTTACATCTTTTGTCCAGGTTTTTCTTATTTTCAGTGGATTAGGATAAAACTAGTTGACTTGCAAATGTCCTCTTTTGTGGCAAACCCATCCTCCATTATTTTCTCTCCAATATCCATGATTATAAATATTATTCATAACTCATTACATGACCACACTACTTTAGCTAATTCTTGAGATCCTGGACAGATTAGGAAACTACTTTTGACACCTTGGGGTTTTTTTTCCTTAAAGTAAGCTTGCTTTATGAGCTAGATTGATTTGAATCTTTGGCAATTCAATTTTCCTTTACGAGGATGTATTATTTATGTAACCATATCATTCTTTAATGAATAAGATTGAGATGATAGATTTTTCATGCAGATGAATTTCATTATTCATGTGTGTTAATTATTTTTCTTCGCACTTTATGCTAATTCTATGCAATTCTCTATGAGGTTAATTGTGTTCCTAGATCCTAGATTGTTTATGAAATCATTTATTCCACCTTGGATTTATAGTTTCTACATGGTATCATAGATTATGGAGCTCGTTAATTAATCCTCCATTTCATATTTGTAGGTTTATTTTGCAGGTATAACTTCAATATGGATTCAAAAGTATCAGTTCCTCTTCTTAATCCATTCACAAGTTATTCAGAGTGGAAATTGAATATGATTGCATATCTTAAGAGACAAGGTCTCTATGAGATATCTGTTGGATCTAGTGAAGAATAATATGAAGAGAAGAGTGATTGGCTAAATGACTGTGAAAGATCATATGGAATTATGTGTTTGGAAATGTCTCTACAAATGCATTTTCTCATATATTCTCCTGATTATCCATTCAATCTCTAGAGCAATATGGATAGAGACCTTGGTGTGAATAAAGAAGAAGATGATAATTAGAGTGAACCTAGAACCTCCTTAACTATTCTTTCTCAATGTCTCAGCCTCTATGGTCTTTAATGAAGTTGTTCATGATGAAGAGGTTGAAAATTCAACACAACAAGTTCTTTTTTTTGTGAATTCAAGAGCTATTCTATTGAAGTAAAATAATAATACAGTCTATAGTACAAAATTGAGAGTCTGTTCTGCAGATAGGAAAAAGGAAAAAAAGAAGACCAATCTACCCTTGAATGGAATTCAGACCTTTGTTGTCTAAGAGATCCTCCCTGTGAGAGGGAAATCAGATCATAGAAAAGTGGAAATTCTAGAGTTTACAAAAATACGCTTGAGAGAGCATAGCAATAATAAACATGAGTGTCCAAATTCCCAAAAACTTTGTCAAAAAAGAGAAAGCATGATTCATGAAAGACCTGGCCTAAGGCTTTGTGTAGGGCTCCTCTACAATGGGTGTCCCGAAGCCGAATCTAGCTGTGTTCCTAGAGGATAGTGAGTTGTGGGGTCAAGTAGCTTTGTGATGATTGAACCATCATTGTTTCCCTAGTCCCCATCCTCGTTTTTGGAGTCATTGTTGCCACTAGAGTCGTCGCTATTGTTGGAAGTGCCATCATTGTTGGAGGGGATTTTTTTGACAGGGAGAGGCTCAAACATCTGGAATTCCATCGTGGTGTCGGTTTTTTCAGCCTTGGTGCTGGCCATTCTTCACTATGGAGGAGGTGTCGGAAGCTCAATGTCCATGGGTGCAGCAGGGGGGTCAACGTGAGGGGTGGAAAATGGAGAGGCCGAGGGGAAGGGATTACTAAGAGAGAAGGAAAGATAGAGGGAGATGGAATAATCGAGGAAGATGGAGTGTCCAAGGGGCCTGGAGGCATGAGTTGAAGGGTGGTGGAACAAAGGAGGAGAAGGACCAACAGGTTTTTCACAACTTAGTAATGTCGCATGCATTCAATTGCCTGGTTAGTTGCAGAGAGAGATCCGGTTAATTCATCTTCCCAATCATGGAACATGAGATGGACTCGGGGGGAAGGTATCTCCATATCGTAACCCTTCGAACTGGCTTGAGCATTGAAGTTAATGGCTCATTGGCTGGATGTGCCCAAATTGGCATGACCCTATCTAGGTGTGGCCCTCTGTCTGTGTGGCATAATGCATCTTGTGGGAAGAGAGGGGTAATACAACACCAGGGAGGAGGCAGAGGGTCTAGGAGCAGAATGACCAAAAAATGCAAACGTGAACAGGAGGCGGTGGGTGGAGGAAGGAATGAAGGTCTGGTTTCCTGTATCAATAAATTGGCAGCGTAATTCTAAAGGTGCATTAAAACTGGCCATCAATATGATGATGTAGGCATACAACCAAGTGCTGGATGAGGAGATGCATACCCTGGAATATTTATTGTTCACATCCATCGAGGAATTCGACTACCGACACAATGAATTCTAGGTGGGTGACATCAGGGTGATGATGTCTGGGGGCAGTTGTGTGCCCCATCAGTCAAGCTCTGAGGTCTAGTTTGAATGATATCACCCGCATCTGGGGAACACAATAAGTCCTTATTATTACCATTCTCTTTAATTTGAATGCTTCCTCTGTATATCAAGAAGTAGATATTGAAGAGATATGTTCTTCTGTGTCTCTAGAAGTTGAAAATATTGATTCATCTTCCTTTGATGTTGTTAATGAAGAATACGTGACTAATGGATCTATCATTTTTGAAGATTCAATCATACAATCAATGTTATCTATGTCTTCTATTATGGATTTTGAGATCCATAGGGCAGTTATTTCACACATTATGCATATTTCACTTGTTGATGGTGTGTAACTCAGTGTCTTCTAGGATATTTGCTAAGCTAGATAAATCCTTATATGTGCCTTACCACTCACCATACTTGATCTCATCCACATACCCTCCTTGGATCTTGACATTAATAATCAAATCTTCCTTGAATATTTTGAACATCTCTTTGTATCCTCCTTTCATACTTCTACCACTGAGGATTCTTTATCAGTTTATTCTCTAGAAGATGCTCCCTTTTCTTCTCGTGAGTTTACTAATGTGATAGTTTGTGTTTCCTTAGATATTGTGGAAGCTATATAAACTAATGGAGTCTCTACATTCACACTCCCTAATCCTAAGCCTCCTCCTTTTTCCTACATGGTCACTTGCAAAATTCCTCTCAGTGTAAATGAAGTTGAAGACCTTCTGCATTTGCTTGGACACTTGTCTCACCTATTAGGTGTTGATTTCACCTCTATTGGTTCGAATTCCATGTCATCATATCATCTTGGAGCTGATTACAACTCTCAATTAATGCTTTAAAAAAATTCAATCCTTCTTACACATCAGTGGATCTTAGTTTCTCTACATGGTTCCAGTATCCATCCTGCAATTATTTTTGTTCCTAATCCAGTTAAGTAGATTCATATTATTCCCAAGGATAGGATTCCTCCTGACATCAACATTTAGTTTGGAGCAACAACATTTCAACATTTTTGGTTTACCTTTTATCACTAATACATTTGGGTAGATTGTTCCAAGAAATATTTCCATGTTTTGAACATTCATGGATTAATACTTCATTTTTTTTATCATGGCAAAAAAACCGTGGCAATATAGACGTTTTTAATTTTTGAGGAAATTTCGTCTATATATAGACGACATATGGCTATCTTTTCACACCCACCAAACCAATGTTTTCATTTTTAACGCTCACGCGCCTGCTTTTATCGTTCATGCACATGCTTCTTATTATTCCTACCACACCAGTAGCATGATTATAAAACCTCGTTCAAATTAGACTCATAAATATTAAGATTGTCCATTGAATAGAGAATTCTGGTGAAGCACTGGAAGACATAAGTCGCTTCCCCAAATGAACCACCAGTCAATAGCACTGCACAAATAGACATGGATAATGCAATAAGTAGACAAATGGTGTCTCGTTTATATGATTTTTGTTTTGAAACCATGAAAACATAGCCATGATTGCAGTCCCCACTAAAGAAATTGTGGTCATCCCTATGAATTTATAACATTTGGGCATATTCTCTTAAGTAGTTCCCCAGCTTTCAACGGCTCTTCGTTGTTTACGCATGGGTCAACTCATGCTTTTTCAGCACATTTGCTATAGTTGCGACAAGTTTGCTATAGTTGCGACAAGGTTCTTAGTGATTGATTGCACGCAGATTGAGCCCAGATTTCTTTATCAACCATATACAAAACTAGAGAGATCAGTCATACTCTGCAACAATCATCTGGTCGTAAATGCATAAAAGGTAAGCATGCATCCTTTTTTGGGGGATACAAACTAACATTGAGGCTCAAAATAACAATTGTATTCTATGGGTCATGTATCTTAAGAACAAATTTAACAACCCTGCAACTCCCTCCTTTTATTTAAACCAGAGTAATTGCAACAAGAGGGTCCAGTCAACAATGACTCTAGCCAATTCATTTTTTTTTATAGACTCGATGCTCCACTGAGCTATTGTTCATTGACATAGTTTTAATCACTTTCCACAGTAGAAGGACAACTTTCATTTGGACCATTTGGGCCACCTAGTGTTCCAATGCCCAAACTATCAAGGTCTCCTTGTAAGTAAATCAAAGGCCATTGCACAACACTTGTTGGCATCAATGAAAACTTCAGTCTGTTAGACACAATTCTCAATGAGAGATGGGGGGGGGTTGAATCAGTGAACTAGGCTTCAACTCAATTTCAATTTTTTCTTCCAATATTATATCATTATTTCACAATTGCTTCAACAACATATTTATCAAAGAACAATATCAACTAGGCACATGTCATTCATCAATTAAACACGTCACTATAAAGACATTGCACAAGGGACACAAGATATAGTTTTTTAATCTTTATATAAGTGGAGACTTCAATCTCCAATATGGTCTACAACCCATAAGGTGGCACCACCCACCAAAAAAGTCAGCTACAACTGACTGGGATGCTACAACATACAAACAAGCTTAAACTTGTCAAAAGACCAAAAAGTATTTCCCCAGCTCCACCCAACCTCCTTATACAAATTTCAGATTACAAATTACAAGTGATACGTCAGACTCTTCCAAAGTTTTCCACAGGAACACACATCAAAAATACCAATCAGCAAGTCTTCATTCTGTACTCAGAAAGTCATTCAACATACAACATACTACAGCCCTGTCTCAACGCTGTCCATACACCATTAGTATCTTGTCTTCGGTACTGTAGAAATTAGCATATATCAAGTTTATTATGCATCATTACTAACTCATATCTGTTCTCTTGTCCAAGAGCATTTCTTCAACACCTTGCTCCTGGATCATTCTTCCCTAAACCAATTTTCAGCAAGAGTATGTCCTCATATTGTAAATCGATTACACTAGTATCATGTTACATTGCAGCTCTGGATCAGCATCATGATGTGTCCTTCATCATTACTTTAGCATATTACTTTATGTTCCCAACATCATTCATTATTATGCCCAACATCATCCACTTAAAATTATCAGTTAGATTATCATTTCAGTGAAGCCCAGAGAATCAAAGATATAGAAAAATATTATGCTGCTCCTGCTGCTCCATCACACTTTCCTCACACCACCGAGATGACCTCCTGAATTCTCCACAAGCACTCCCGAACTTCCTCCATATTCTCATTTGAAATAACAACTTATATTCTATATTTATACCTTTTCTTCTCTTGGATTTAAGGAGGCTGACATGTCTCTTTAAATTAAATAAATAGTTTTTTATTTCCATGTCTTAGGAGGCCAACCTCATCACCAATTTATTTTCGTTATCATTAACCAAAATTTATTTAATTTTCCAAATCATCATCATTTTAATTTTATTTTTTATGCCAAGACTTGGCCTTCTCTTATGCCCGCATACCCTTCTTCAACTTCTCGCATGGGGTTGTTTGATCTTCCAATAAGTATGCCTGCACTGTCCATCTTCAAGGTGCCAGTAGGTGATGTATTCAAATGCCCACAGCTAGGGTTTAAAGATGCATGCAACTCCTCATTCGATCCATCAAAGATTCCCACAAATGCCCACATCTCACACCAGGATGCCCGCAGGTGGCCATAAGGGATGCCCGCAGGTGGTGCTAAGAAGATGCTCACAATAGGAAATATCTTATGCCCGCAATAATTTCTATCATGCCTGCAATTGTCCTCATTTAGCATGCCCACATGATATTCTGGAGACGCCCACAATATTTTCCTTGTCCACTATTTTATCATTCCCATAACCATCTTTGTCATCAATTTTGCTTGTCTATTGTCATTTCACCATCTCCTTGTCATCTTTGCACCAACATCTTTGTCTTTCCCAAATCATCTTCAAATGGCCACAGAATGGGTCATTTGACTCTCTAGATGTTCCATGCTTGTCATGCTTTCTTGTCAATGTCATTATGCATGTTTTTAGTCATCTCTGTCCTTCATGTCTTGTTCCAATTATACCTTGCCATGTCATCATGCTTAGACACCTCTTCAAATCTCTGTTTTTTATTTATTGTTTTAATGAAATAATCAATTAAAACTTCTTCTAAACATTGCATCTCTCCAATAGTAAGATGTGTCTCTTCAAAACTCTGTCTTAATTCTTTTTATTAAATTTCTGTTTATTTTTCTAAATACATTCATGTAACTTCTTATTTAATAAACTCTTTTTATTATTTTTCACTAACTTTACAGGTCTATCTTTTGCATATATGACCATCATAATGCAAACTGAAAGTATGGATGGATAGCCACCTCAACAAGGATCAGATACATGTCACCTTTTGAACTTTTTGATACACACGCATTATCTGGAGATCATTTGACAATAGGCTTCCAATCTATTTCATTTAACACTTAGACAAAAAAAAAAATTAACTTGTAAAAACAATTTTTCTTCTACTTTGGAAAATTGATTTATCCCTCATGTGATCACCACAAGGAAACCTACAAGCATGGCTAGATAGCCATTTCAACAATGAACAAGACCATATCACAAGATAAATCTGTTGACACACACACAACCTCTGGCAAGCATTTCAAAATAGCTTCTCAACCTCTTTTGAACACCAAAACATATTTCTTACCATTTTGGCAAACTCCTATTTCACACGTGTGAACACTCTATGGAGACCTGAAGTCATGAGCAGATGGTTGAATTAACAAATAATGGATCCCTGACATTTGATAAATTTACTTACACAAAGACAACCCTTGGCGGGCATTTCCAACTGACCTCTAAAACTCCTAGTTTTAACACTTGGTCAATTTTCTTTTGTTCTCGCTATGCAAAATATTATTTTTCCTATTTTTGGTAGATTGATATTTTGCATATGAGACCCTCATAAGACAACCTGAAGGTATGGTTGGATAGTCTGTTCACAAAGGAACATGTATATGCTACCTAATTAATTTTATCATCAAAATAACCCCTCCTTGCGAGAATTTCAAAATGCCTTTTCAATTTCCTGAATCTAACACAACCAATTTTCTTGTGTTCTTAAAATGCAAAATAATATTTTTCTTACTTTGGCAGATTTATATCTTTGTCATAAAACAATCCACAGGATAACTGAGACCATGGTTAGATGCACCCATCAAAAATCTATAGTCTAACACTTTCATAGTATTTTTCTCATCATCCTATGAGATAGGGCAACCATTTCCCTGAGGCCACTTTTCCAGTACTGGAATAGTGCAAAACAACCTAAAACTCTATTTTGGCAGACCATTATCTTTTTCATCAAACATCTTCTTTGATAATTGAGACCATGGTGAGATAGCCTCTTCAACAAGATGTAGGATGATAGCTTCATATAATTTTTATCATATACCTATAAGGTATGGCGGGAATTTTTCCAAGGCCACATGAGCTAGTTTTTCCAACACAGTTTGGTCCAATCTACCTAAAACATTGTTTTGGAAGGTTCATAACTTCTTCCTAAACTACTTCCAAGACAATCTGAATACATGGTCAGGTATGAAAAATATCAATCTACAATACCTCCATATGGTGTGGGAATTTTCTTCAACACACAATTTGTGGGGCATTTTCTTAAGGCTACCTAAGCTAGTTTTCCAACACTTAGTCATTTTCAGGACTTTCTCCAAAATTTATTCTGAAACCTCATTTTGGAAAATTCATAACTTTTTCGTCATAAATTATTAAGGAGAAATAATACCATGGTTAGGTAGAAAAACCAAAACACTACAAGACCCCCATGTGCTATGGGAATTTACTCTAACCCATAATTTAGGGCATGCATATTTCTGAGGCTACTTAGCCATTTTTGCTTGCTCTAGCACAAACCCCTGTTTTGGCAGGTCCATAACTTCACCATCAGAAACTTTCAGGACAAACTGAAGACATGTCCAGGTAGGAAAAACAACAATCTAGAGGACCCCATGTGGTGCAGGCATTTATATTCTCCTATAAATTATGGCATGCATTTCCCTAAGGATATTTTTACTAATTTCCCCATACTTAGTCATTTTCCTGTTTTTCACCAAATTACCATATTTTTCCAAAATGATTGTCATTAATGTTGTCATCAATGACAATCCTATTCATCACAGTCTTCATGTTTTTCTATATAGAAATTGGTATATAATGTACTGCATTTAGAAATATACTTATATCTAATGTATTTGACAAGTTACTATTTGGTATGGTGTAGGTAAGACAATTACTTGTCACTACAAGGATTTTTCACTATGAATGAAAATGCAAGGAAGCTTGCTCATTTTAGAGAGGAATTAGAGGCGAGGGGATATGGAAAATGTTATTGCCCTTACTCTGATTGTAGGGGCTTGCAAAGAAGAAGAATTTTAATAATGAGAACTAAAAGACATTTTAGGGAGAAGGGGCACGCTAAAGGGGGTTATGAATATAGTCCCTAGGTAAGAGGTTATTCAATTTTTAATGTATTCTCTGTAATAGTCATCACACTAATTTTACTACAGTGTTTGTAAATATATAGACAATGCCCCCAAAATGTTGCCTTCCAAAGAGTTATTTGCCAAGTACTAGCAGAAATACTCATTTACCGGGTGACAAACATCTAGATCAAAATAATGAAGCTAATCAAGTTCTTAATAATGATATGGATAGAGATAACGTTAGTGATACAAATCAGGAAGATGATATACATAGATTGATCCAAGACACATTTTCTCCAATGGATGAGGAAAACCATGATGATAGTCATGATGTTGATCCTCTACTCGAGAAGTCACGTCAACCTCTTTATGAAGGCTCAAAAACAAATCTTCTATATGCTATATTGTTGTTAGTGAGCCTGAAGGTTTTGAATGGTTTATCGAACACCTGTCTCACACAGATACTAAGGTATGTAATTTGTTAATTACTTATGTCTGCATGTTCACATGTACATAAAGGTCTGACTTTTTTCCTATATTGCTATTGTTATCTAATTTGTAAAGTATGGATTCGATATTGATGATTAATATTGTTTACATTGACTTATTCTTTTGAATTTTGTAGATTGTTAGGTGAATTTCTATTACCAACATCAAATATTTTACCACGCACATATCGAGAGATATATGTGATTATGAAAGAATTTGGAATGGAGTATCAAGCTATTGATGCATGTCCTAATGATCATATCATATACTATGGACAATATGCATTAGAAAATGAATTCCCACAATGTCAAACAAGTAGGTATCGAACCGATAAAGTGATAAAAAAGGTGCCTCACAAAGCTCTTTGTTATATTCCGATAATTCCACGTCTCCAACGGTTGTTCAGGTGTCAAAGTATAGCACAATTTATGGATTTCCATGCAAAGAACAGAAGTCGATAGGATGTTCTTCGAATGCCTGCAGATGGGTCTACATTTAGGTACATCGAAGAAAATTGGCCAATTTTCAAAGAAGAACCTCGTAATGCTAAACTTTCGTTGGCAGATGATGGTGTCAATCCATTTGGAGAGCTTCCTTCTACCTACTCATTGTGGCCTGTTTTTGTTATAAACAATAACCTTCCTCCTTGGATGTCGGTCAAGAGAGAGCACACAATGTTGGCAATGATTGTTCCAGGTATTTAATTAATTTGTATTTTTTTACTTGAAAGTCTCATCACTAAATATTTCATTTCTTTGTTTCGTGCATGGTAATTATGTCTTTTATATATAACGACATATAGCAAAATATAATTAATAATGTATGTTGGACCAATTAGGTAAGTATCAGGTTAAAGATATGAACGTATATATTGAGCCTCTTATCGATGAGTTGTTGAAGTTATGGGCTGGCGTCACTATGTATGACATCTCTAGACCAATAGGGAAAAGAGTAGTGGCATGCAAAATTTGAAATTAATTATATAGCTTTGTCATGTCATTATAATTGACTTCAAAGATGAATGTAGCATTCACTTGTTCCTTTCCATTTTACTTCTCAAGTGCAAAATCCTAAACAACAAAGAGTGCATACATTATCAATGGAAAAAATATGCTTTGAGAGTAAAACCAACCAGGTTGCAAGTTGAAATGGTCCTTAATGGCATCATTCTCAATTAGTTTCTCGACAAGGTTGACTTTGCAATTTGAATAGGTTATGCGAGTCATTAATTTTGATTATGACAATATTTTTTTATACTAAAATTGGTCTAACTTTAGAGTTTAATGAATTTCTATGTTTACCATATTTCCATAGTTAAGTGGAAAAACTCTCTTTACTATTGCTTACATTTGATACTATAATATTTTCTTCACTATATAATTAATAAACTTTCTTAAGTTCAAAATTTTGTTAATTTTAATATTTTAAGATTTTCATTTTCCTACACACTTAAATATTAGACAAGGATAACGTTATTCGAATTTTATATAATTATAAATCAATAAATGGTATCATTTTTTATTTTATATGTATTACACATAGTCAAGCTAAATTAAATATAAGTTATAACTATTCTTATATTATCATTTTAGATACTAAATTTTAAATGATTTTTTAGTTTCATATGAAAAAATATTTTATTTTCACCAACAAAACAATAGTAATACGTTATTTCCAATATGCTCCTAGCAATTGTTTAGGGACATTGCCACCTAGTGGCTCTTGTTAATTGTCTTGATGGGAATGAACATGAATTACTTAGTGCACATTATTTTGGAAGGACACTTATTTACATTTGTTAGTCATACATAAACTACCTTCCATGCCTTATTATAATTGGTAGCCCCTCTTGCATCATCAATGTCCCCAAAATATTGTCAAATACATCTCATTTTAGAAAGTAAATCTTAATTAACACAAACATTATGAAATTTAGAGTAGAACACATAACTTCCTATAAAGGTATGTTTCACTACATCATTCCATACAAAGGAAATATTTTTTAATCAAAGATGTTAGTGGCGTTACAATTATAATAAAGCATTGCACATTTTTGTTATAGTACTTAGTAAGACCAAGGAAAATAAGCAATATTTTCAATGTATTTGGGCATGGTCAGTGTATCATTACCTCATTTTTCTTGGTGTCAACTCGACCACTTCCCTACTTACAATGTCACCCAATTATTCCACTTCAAAAGCACCAAAAACACATTTGGAGCATTTTATGAGTAAGTGGTTATCTAAAGTTAATTGTAATGCTTGATCAACATGTGTTACATGTGCCTCCCATGTTTTGCTGTAGATTAAAATATCATCAACAAATTTGAGCAAAAAATTGCACAAAAAGGGCCCAAAAATTATATTTATGAGGATTAAAAGTGGATGGGGTATTTTAAAGAATAAAAGTCATCATAAAAAACCCAAAATGTATGGCATGTGTGCATAATAAGAATGCCTAATTCCTTCATTTGAATTTGGTGAAAACCATAATGAATATTTTGAGTTTAATGAAGAACGATTCCCCGATAAACTCATCAAAGCAATTGTCAATGGGTAGAATTGGAACTTATCTTTAATATTCAACTATTTAAGAGCATGAAATGTAGGGAACTTACACCAATCACCTTCTTTCTTCAAAATCATGACAACCATGGAGGGGTAGGGGCTAGTACTAGGACGTGTCACTCCCACTTCCAACAATTCCTAAGAATTTTAATTTAATTTCATTTTTTGTGTCAATTCCCAGTGTTGGAATATTAAAAACCCACCTATAGAATTCACTTATAATAATTAGTCATTTTGGTTAAATTCATATGTACTAGACTACGTAGTTGACCTCCATACACCACTACTTGGTCAACACTTTCCATAAATACCCCAAGAGTGCACTTGGCATCATTCTAGATAACATTCTAACTTAGTCTATCTTATTCTAGCCTATCCATGAATAGAAGTGTGCCCTCCTGCTTTAAGACTACTTTTGCCCTTCTTTTTCAGCTTTTCACTAAATTAGGATAAAGATGGTCATATGGCAACTGCCATATTTTGTGTCCAGCCCATCCTCCATGATTTTCTCTCCACTTTACATGATTAGAAATATTTTTCATTACTCATTAGCTATCCCACTTTCTTTAGCTAATTCGTGACCTCTTTGACAAGTTTGGAAAGTGTTTTTGTCACCTTTGGGGGGGTTTTCATATTTTAGCAAGCTTGCTTTATGAGATAGCTTGAGTTTCCTCTTTGGTAATTCTATTTTCTTCTATGAGTATGTATATTTATGTAACCATATCATTATTTAATGAATAACATTGAGATGATAGAGTTTCATTCTTCATGCGTGCTCATTATTCTTCTTCACACTTTATGCTAATTTTCTACAATTCTCTCCGAGTTTAATTGTGTGCATAGATCCTTATCTTGTTTATTAAATTCCTTATTCCACCTTGGATTTAGAATTTCTACATGGTATCATAGCTTAGGATATCAAAGCTCTACATGGTATCAAATCTCTGGGAGCTCAATTATTAATTCTCCATTTCAAATTTGCAGGTTATTTTGCAGGTGCAACAAATTCGAAATGGATTCAAAATTTCCTCTACTTTCTCCCTTCAACTATGTTGATTGAAAGCCAAATATGAGCGCATATTTGAAGATAGCATAACTGATATTCTGAGCCTTTCATCAATATGTATTTTGAACCTGATCCTGATACAGATGTTGAGTTAGATGAAGAAGATGCATGATATTTAATTGTTGAAGAGTAGAGGCACGTGTTTATCTTTTCTGTCATGATGATCTTTATATGTTTTCCAATTTTTTGTTCTTAATATGCAAAATAATATTTTTCATACTTTTGGCGAATTTCTAAAAAATGGGTCTCAAATATCCCTTCATATCTCTCAATCCATGATACCCGTGTTAAAAATAAGAGAGGTTTTTGTGTATTGGTATGTACTTGACAAAAATATATTTTGGTTTTCAAAAAAACTTCTCTAGATTCTCGCAAACCGTGCCCAAATTTTGTGACTAAAACAGTAAATTATTTAATATTTTAAACCCTGAAAAAAAGGTCGTAAAGATCAATTCGAATCTTTCAAGCCATGACTCCTATTGCGAATAATGAGAGAGGTTTTTGTGAATGAGTCTATGATGGACAAAAAACTATTTTGGTTTTCTTAAATTCGCTTCCATCTCCTCGTAATATGATGATCAAGATGATGATGGTGATAACGAAGACGTTGATGATAAAGATGGTGATTATGATGATGTTGATAAGGAAGATGATGATGATGAAGAAGATCACGATGACGATGATGATGATGATTATGATGATGATTATGAAGATGATGATGACGATATTGATGAAGACGATGAGGAACAATAAGGAAACATGGTCATTTGAAGAATTTATCAAATAATACTATGATGTGCATGTGTTTGATGACATTTTATCATGTCATTTCCCACTTGAATTTGATCATGAAGAGGATATGGCTGATAATATTGTTGAAGTTAATTATTTATACTCCCATGAAGAGAATATTTATGATTCAAATGCAAAATTCATTGAACAATTAATTTCATCTCCTTATGAAGAAAACAATGAGGAAACTATTGCATATAAAAGTAAAGATGATTTGGCCAATGAGAGTATCCAAGATCCTATTCCACCCTTCCACAAATAAAAATATTTGGTAAGCACGTTGTCCACTCAGAATTATAAATTCCATGATCCTGTTATTGATGATTTTAAGAAGGATAATCTTAAATAAAAATCGTTGGAAGATGAGGAATTAGAAGAGGTATTTACCTCTCCATTTGATGAATATGGGGACAACCAAAGATCTGAACTTAGAGACATTACCTTTTATATTCCAATCATGATAGGGATATGAACTATTGTAAAAAAAATTGGGGCCCTATTATTGACAGTCATGGTGATGTTTATAAGGAATATAATGCATAATTTTGAGGTCTTTGGACAACCCAAAATGGAGGAGGTAAATCCAAAAATTTTACAAGATATTTTCTAGTCATATGCTCCTATGCAAGATTTAGATTTTGGGTAGTTCAGTGAATATATTTATGAATATTTGTTTCATCCGTGTACACTAACTTTTGGGAATATTTATTGCAAAATTTTCAAGGAAGTTTCCAACCACCCTCTACCTTGTATAATGCATATTTTTCTCAACGTATATGGCTAATTTGTGACATGGAGAGAACTTAGAAAATTTCCTTCCACAAACCAATTTTGATGAATTTGTATGTGAAAAGTATATTGGAAATAGCACATGTCAACCATTTTTAAAATAATCATGTTCAGAAATTTATGTGTCTAATTTCCAACCATGTTCTCAATAAAAAAGTTCAGATTGTGGAGAATGTTTCTAATGATATTTTCCAGCCAATAGTACCCTTAATTTTTGGTGCATTTTCATGTGTATTTTAGCATGAAATCTTATGTTATGATTGGAAATTGTGTGGGATATCCATTTGGTGATTGCAGAAATTTATAGCGATGTATTTCATCAATTCCTCTCATCTTTTGCATGTACTTTAAATTAGAAATAATATTATTAATGATGAAAATTATATGGGGCTGCAAGCATTTCAATTTAATGTATATTGTAGAAATTTTTAACCAACAAAAAGAGGGTCTATAGCCCTAGATTTGGGGCTGATTTGTTTTTCTATATTTCAATTGTCATTTCATATCTCATGCACATTTTATTTGAAGGATAGCCATTATTATTTGAACAATGTTTCCATAATACCTTGTTACTTGAAGGGAGTGATGATGGAATTGTAAGGGTTGATGAGGGAATAACTTATGATGTTTTTGTTGATCCCAGATTTGTCATCATTTTTGGCAGTTAAATTACTCATTTAAACATATGTTTTGTCATAATTTTACATATTTTCTGTCACGCAGCTCACCATTTATCCCTAGGTATGAATGAATTTAAGGTTTATGTAAAATCCTTTTATTATTATCATTTTACGATTTTATTGATTAAAATTGACATTGTTGAAGCGCATTTGATATATTAATTGATATGTACATTTGTTTACAGGTTATATAGTCTTTTTGGATGAATTAAAAACAAACACGCATTCAGCTAGCCATGCACACAGCACGTCTAGCTCATCATCCAACTCGCTGTGTGATATTCATTGGTAGGTTTCCAGGCATTAAAATGTTGTTACTGCAGAACATAGTCCTTAAGTGCACTAGCATATAGACATCGCATTTGTCCTAGGTATGCATATAGCATGTCCAACTCATTGTTTAGCTTTCCATCCATATTGTTAGCCATACTGTGCACTGTTGATAATCAATTCCAAGCATTAAAACGATTGAAACAGCTTGCGAACTTCTTACTGTCCACGCATTCGGATGATGGAGAAGCTCCTATTCTAGAAGACTCGCCATCGCGTTGCCTCTGCTTGACACCACACCAATAGTTCATGCATTTGAATGATGCAATGGTTTGCATTCTAGAAGGCCCACCAGCGTGCTCTCCTCTATCCAACATCACTCCACCAGCCGCGCTAAACAAGGAGTTGCATGCCACATCACGTACGTTGAAGAAGGAGCATGTGCACTACATCGTACAATGAAGAGAGCCGACGCTCACTGAAGAAGGAGGACGATGTGCCTTGGAATTTGATTAGTTAGACACCATTATGGTTGACTAAATTTAGAGAGCAGTCGACCACTAAAGGGTCGACTTGCTCATCCTTGTAAACATTGCATATAAACAACTCCATGTGCCGAGTTAGAGAGTTGATCATTTCATTTGTTAGATAGTTGTTTTTTAAGAGAAGAATTTTGTAAATATATTCCATCGTTTTAATAGAGCCATATACTTTGTGTTTATGATTGCGTTCAAGTAAGATTTAACCAGGCATTGCCCCTGATTGCTAAGAGGGCCCCTCATCAACCAGAGGTTTCTTTTCTTGTAGTTTCATTACCTTTCTTCTTTTGCAGTTAGTTTAATTTCCAGTTTGTTTCTGTTATTAGATCACTATAAACTTTTATTTCATTTATTTCCTATAATGCATTTTATTCCTGAAATTAAATAGCTAGTTGGCACATAGTTTCCTTTCAATTTGCTTTCAGTCATTTCATTTCCAACTTTATTGTTTAGTTTATTTGCAAGTAGATATAATATATCGTTGTTATCAAATTAAAGTAGAATCAATTCTATTTATTTCCTTTCTATATAAGTTTATTTAAATTCCAGTTTATTTCTTAATGATTGCTTTATGTTTATGAGTTTGTTTCAGTTTATTTCACTGTCAAATTTGATTAATAAGAAGGTTTACTTAATGTCTCTTTGATTTGTATCTACATGTGCATAAATTCAGCTGAATATTAGATCATTTAGGTTCATTTCTGTCATTTTAATTGTACAGAGTCTCATTTGGACATCCTGTTTAAACTATCATTCGGTCACCCCTTTCAGACCCACAGTTTAGTCTATCATTTATCCCATCGTTTTGTTTTTAGTGTTTTTAATGTGTTTTGAAATTGTTTTAAGTTCTTTTTCTTTAGTATTTGAAGTATGCTTTGACTGTAATAGTTAGATGATAGTTGTATTTTACATTAAAGTTAAATTTGGATTGTTTTAGGTTATTTATTAAAAGTTACCTTACTTCTTTTCACCTTGAATATGTTTTGAGCTATTTTATGTTTAGTTTCTTGAGTTTGTTTCTGATTCCTTTTTACTGTTGTACTATTTTGTGTTCATGCCTTTGGATTGATTTATCCATTTGCATGTAAAATTCAGTATTATATGTGTTATCCTTAGTGTGTTTTAGGATGTTCCTTTTTCATTATGTGATTATTGAAAGAGACTTGTATGATGGAATTCAAAGATATTCCTATTAAGTTTTCTACTTGTTTCTTTTTATTAAGTTTTCTTTATTAAGTTTTCTACTTGTTTCTTTTTATTAAGTTTTCTACTTATTTATGAATTAGGGCTTCCTTGCATCCTAGTTTCCCATTTGAAAATTAGTTGTTGATAGTATCTCTCTCTCAGTTTAAAGTTATTTGCTTATGAAATAAATTATTGATTGTTTAGTTTAGTATTATGTTCCAGTTTAATTACCTTAATAATTGAATTCTTAGGAGTTTGACTCGGTTTTTCATTTTGAAATATCTTTTTTTCTTTTGTTTGTTAAAATATTTCCATGACACCATAGGAATCCCTCTACATTTGCATATATTTTGTGTCAACTCTAAGCCTACCAACCCCGGTTGATAATTAAATATCAGGTGAATTAATCTAGATGATATAACACCCAACATTTTGGCGTCATTGCCGGGGATTTGTTCTGTAAGGTAGATAGAATTATTTATGAATCTTAGTAATAGGTTGGTGGCAGGGGAGCGGTAAGATGAGAGGTAAGAACCTGCGCATCTGTTACAACATGCGCCCCCAAATTCAGCAATAGTAGTAGCATAGGTTTTCTTTAGTTTAAATTTTTTCATTAGCAGACTTAGAGATCCTTAGGGTAGATTTGTTAAGACATGAAAACTTATTGAAATTCCTACTAACTTTTATAGGGGACATAATACCCTAACCACTAAATCAACAAAAAGGTATCGAAAGACACCTATATGAAGTAGTTCTACCCATAAACCTAAGGAGACTCTCTTAGGAGATATTACCAAGGAATCCATAGAAGGAGAAGGAACCTTGGCAGGAGTTCCTAAGGACCTCATTTCTGGGGAAATTCAAAAGGATCCGCCACTAGAAATCTCTAACCCTCCACTAGTATTGAATCCAAATGATACAACTTTTTCACTAGTAGGAGATCTGAATTTCGTTGACTTTGTTGATCATTAGAGGAATTTTGAGGTCTAAAATGGGCCTCCTTAGGAAAATAATAAAATAATAGTTAAAATAATAAAATAATATTTATTAATTTTGGAGGAAAAAAGAAGAAACTACTTTTTGTTTTCGTATTTTCGACATATATCCTTGTGTTTTTACTCAAATTTAGATCAGGAGAGCTTGTTGGATGAAAAATTTGATTCTGCATCCAATGAGTACCCAAACTGGATACTTTTGATGGACCCTTCTACCCCAAAAACAAGAAATACCTGAAAACACGTGATGATGTTGTCATCATCACATTTTTTCAGGTATTTCTTGTTTTTGGGGTAGTGGGGTCTGTAAAAAGTATGCAATGTGGGTATGTGTTGGATGCGGAGTTAAATTTTGCATCCAACAAACTCTCCTGATCGAAATTTGAGTAAAAAAACAGGGAGATAAGTCGAAAATATGAACAAAAAAAGCAGTTTTTTTATGACAAATATGTTAATTCAACCATTATGGTTGACTCATTTTATTGGAATTATATTGGTTATTTAATTCCAACTCACAAGAACTTATTGTTGGCGCATTTTCTTATAAGGCCCATTTTAGACCCCAAATTTCCTCTAATGCCTGCCGAGGTAAAAGTTCTCTTTGGAAGCTCAGTAGATCCAATTATCTCACAAATTGAAACGTCCACAGTAGAACCTACTATCCATTTAGGATTCAATAAAAATTTGGTTGATCAGAGGAAGATCTCTCCTAAAAAAGAATGTTGGGACACCCCATTATCACCTAGAAAGGAGCCTCCTAGGTATATTTACGTTAAAAACCCAGCCTATATGGAGAGATGGGAAGAGAACGAAGATCATGATGAAGTTAGAAATGAGGAAGGAGAAGGGGAAAATCGAACTGAGGCTACCTTCGGGTTCCCTATTTTAGACACTATACAGGATGTAACTATGAAGAACATCCATCCTTCCTCCTTACGTACTTTCTATGGAAAAAATAATGAGGACCCGGACACATTTTTGTTCAAGTTCGATACCTTTTGTAGGAGCTATAATTATCTACAAGATTCTCATAAACTAAAACTTTTTCCCGCTACACTAAAAGATTCCACCCTGAGATGGTTCATGGGATTAGGTGAATTCACTATCAGGACTTGGGATGATATGAAAACCTCATTTTTGCAAAAATATCAAGAGTATTGCAAACCTAAGGACTCTCGACATGATATATTCAAGATACAACAACTTGAAGACGAGAGCCTAGAATATTATCTCGAATGGTTTGTTTATACATTACATAAATCAAAATATAGTGACCTCCGAGAAGATGAAAAATGTATACTTTTTATTAAAGGGATCTCCGAGTACTTGTTAGAAAGTCTTAATCTCATGGAAGTTGGTGATATTTCTCACAAAACCTTTGCACAAACTAGTGAGATGTGTAAAAATTATTCTAGAAGTAGGGGGAAAGTTGGGAAAAATTTTTGGGAGCCTTATAGTAGAAATGTAAGAGGAAACATTCCCAGTTCAGGTGGAGTTACAAGGGTAGAGTTAGGAAACCTATTGGAGAATTTCAAAACTAATATCTTAGGAGCAATGGGTTCTCAATTATATGCCTTACAAGCCAATAAAAGGAATGATGAAGAAATAGAAACAATGAGTATTTTTTATCCAAGATATAGGACCAAACATCCCCAAAGGGAATGTCCATTAAACAACATCTCCGTATGTCACATCTGTATAGAAGAGCATTGAATAGATAACTTCCCATCCTTGCCTAGGTTGCAAGCCATCTATAAGAGTGGGGATGTAGATGAAACATATAGGAGGCCTCCTTGGAAAGCTAGAGACCAACCAGCATATTAGAACTTTCCACCACAACCTTCACTCTACTATCCTCCATATTAACCACCTCAACAATGAAACAATTCAAGTTGGCAGAATTGGCCACCCCAGTACCCTCCTCCTCAATTTTTGCAATAGCAATAGTGGTCACAAGGGTGGAGAGGACAACCATATCCTCAGTCACAACCTGTCCCTGCACTTAATCATCGCTATCCCTAGCATCAAACAAATTTCTAGCTTGGATTTGTACCTCCAATTCCTTTCATTACACAACAACCTCATCACTTCCAGAACATAAATCCTCCTCGACTGACATTATTACCTGCACAAACGATACCTAACCAAAATAATAAACCAACTCAAGCTCTTAACAACATTGAGTTGCAAACTCTTCCATCATATCTTATTTTGACTGTACCTGTACATGAGATGCAATTACGATCTGGAAGAGTTGTGAAAGATAAACCCAAGTCATCAGTGATCATTCACGAAGCAAGTGAAGAAGAAGAGGATTCAAATGAACTCGTGAATGATGTCATTTTGGAGGATGTGAACATTCCTAAGGTTCCAGTACACACCCATCCTCTGTAAGAAACTATTCAGGACCAAAGAGTTCCTCCATTCCCGGAAAGACTAGTGATAGAAAAACCTGTAGTTCATCCAGAGTATAACATTTTGAATGAATTAAAAAATACCTGTGTCAAAATTCCTCTATTACAAGTTATCAAGGACATACTAATATACAAAAAGGTAATAAAGGAGCTATGCATTAAACGCCCAGGGAATAAGCAAAAATACCCTCTCACAATTCATGTTATAGGAGAGATGTCTGAATGTATGACAGATCAGTCCTGGATTGCAAAATATACATATCTAGGAGCCCCAGTAGTGACTATAATTATAAACAACACTGCCATAGAAAATACATTAATCGATTTAGGATCCACTATCAACATGATGACCACCGCAGTCTTAGAATTTTTATAGTTAGGACAATTTATCCGACCTACCCCTTCCATCCTAGAACTAGCAGACCGTACTATGGTAAAATTTGTCGAAGTCCTAGATGACATTGTCATATCAGTAGCCTCATGGGAATACCCTATTGACTTTATGGTTGTAGAATCAAAGGATCCTTCTAAAGGGAATCCTATTATCTTGGGAAGACCATGGTTAGCTACTGAAAATGCTTTTATAGGATGTAAGGATGGAGAGATGACTATTTCCAATGGGTTTTCTACATAGAGACTTATTTTATACCCCCCAGCACAACCAATAAATGAAAAATCATGGTGGTTAAATTTTTATTTGGGGGATGAAGACTTTGATGACCTCTCCCTCCCTAGTGATTTCTCCTGGGCACTTCAGGAGCAGACCACTGAGAATGTATTAATCCAGTTTTTTTCTTCAGCAACATGTACATATTTTCCTCAGTCTTTTGCACAATTCGATCAGATTTTTGGATGATTTTCAAGAGAATATGGATCTCTCAATGTTTACAGAAACACCTTGTGTCTTCATGATTGAAGAGCATATAGGACCCTGTACCATACCTTGTGAGGTTGGCCCTAAAAAATTTCTACATATAAACGTAGGGTCAAGTGAAAACCAACAAGCACAACTGCTTAAAGTCCTTAAAAAACAAGCTGAAGCATTTGTATGGGAATACACTGATATGAAGGGTATACAACCTGACACCTGTATTCACCATATTTATATGGATCCAAACATTTCACCTATAAGGAAGCTGCAGAGGAGGATGAATCCTTCTCTAAAAGATATTGTAAAAAAATAATTACAAAAACTCTTCACTGCTGGTTTCATCTATCCTATCTCCGATAGTAAATGGGTTTCTCCTTTAGTGGTAGTTCCAAAGAAAGTCACAGGGAAATGGTGCATTTGTGTTGATTTTAGGGAGCTAAACAAAGCCACACTTAAAGACTACTTTCATTTACCTTTTATTTATCAAGTATTAGATACCATGTCAGGTAAACAGTATTTTTCCTTTCTTGATGGATATAGTGGTTACAACTAGATTTTAATAGCACTAGAAGATCAAGACAAGAACTCTTTTACATTCCCTTGGGGAACATACACTTATAGAGTTTTTCCATTTTGCCTATGTAATGCACCTGCCACTTTTCAGCGAGCAGTCTTAGGAATATTTTATGATCTTATACATGGCTGTGTGGAGGTATACATGGATGATTTTACAGGTCCTGATCCCTTGACAATATCGAAAAAGGTCCTGATCCAATGTCAAGAAACGAATTTATCCCTTAGTTATGAAAAATATAAAATGTTACTGACAGAAGGTATAGTTTTAGGACACCATGTTTCCTCCCAAGGAATTAAGGTAGATCCTGCTAAGATCGAAGTCATTGTCAGCCTTCCCTCTCCAAAAACTCAAAAAGAGGTAAGAAGCTTTCTTGGTCATGTAGGCTATTACTGTCTCTTTATTTAAAATTTCACTAAAATAGATGCACCATTGTTTAAATTGCTTACAAAGGATGTAGAATTTCAATGGATAGAATCTTGTCAAAATGCTTTTGAAATTCTAAAAGTTAAACTATTGGTGGCACCAATACTCAGGGGTCCATATTGGTCCCTTCCTTTTCATATATCCATTGATTCCTCTGATACATCCATAGGAGGAGTCCTTGGCCAAAAATAGGGGCAAGCACCTTATACCATTTATTTTATTAGCAAGAATTTGACTCCTGCCGAACTTAATTACACTATTACTGAAAAAGAATTTTTGGCAGTAGTTTATTCTATTAATAAATTTCACCATTACATTATAGGTTATGAATTTTTTGTGAATATCGATCACTTTGCCATTAGATTTATAATGAATAAACCAATTACCAATGGTAGAGTGACCCGTTGGCTTCTTTTTTTGTAAGAATTTAACATTACCGTCATTGACCGACCTGGTAAATAAAATCTAGTAGCATATTTCCTTTCCCATATTCAACATGAAGACGGTACTAAACCGGTTGCCATCACTTTTCCTGATCAACATCTATTTGTTGTATATGTTCAAACCCCTTGGTTCGCAAATATTGGCAATTATTTAGCGACTGGGAAATTACCAAACCATTTGTCCCCTCATGAGAAGCATCATATTATAATTCAAAGTTCCAATTATTCTTGGGTGGATAATGATCACTTCCGCACTGGTCTAGATCTTATTATTCGAAGATGTGTGTGGGAGGATGAAATGATAGACATCTTCCATGCATGCCATGATGGACCATGTGGAGGACATTTTTCTGATAAGAGGACGACATACAAAGTATTTCATTCTGGTTATTGTTGGACAAGCACTTTTAAAGATGCTTCCAAATACGTTAAAGGATGTGATAGTTGCCAAAGAATGGGTATACCTACGTCATCTGATCAGATTCCCCTACAACCCCAAGTCATGATTGAACCCTTTGAGAAATGGGCTCTTGATTTTGTAGGACTGATTTCTCCCATGTCTCATAAAAATAAGCATATTCTAGTTTGCGAGGACTATGTCACCAAATGGGTAGAAGCTAAATCTTTGTCTAGGGCCACACAGAAATCAGTGGTAGAATTTATATATGAAGAAATATTTACCCAGTTTGGTGTACCTAGAGAAATTGTCACAGATCAAGGTACTCAATTTACTTCTAAATTAATGAAAGAACTTACTACGAAATATGGCATTCGACATTTCAAGTCTTCAAATTATCACCCTCAGGCTAATGGTCAGGTAGAATCAACCAACAAAGTTTTAGAAGCCATTTTAACTAAAATTATTCACTTACATCATAAGGATTGGGCAGATAGACTTCTGGAGGTTTTATGGGACTATAGGATAACAAGGAGAAACACTACCAGACATACCCCCTATGAGTTAGTGTATGGAAAACAATTCCTTTAACCTATTGAATTTCAAGTTAAAACCTTTCGTATGGCAGCACAATTAGGCATGAATTTGGATGAAGCACAAAAACAATGAATATTGCAGATTAATGAGTTAGATGAGATTAAACAAGATGCACTCCAAAGAACCATGTTAATACAGAATCAACGAAAGACATGGCATGATAAATTTATTAAGCAAAATCAATTTAATACTAGAGAGTGGGCACTATTATTCAACTCACAGTTTAAAAATTTCAAAGGAAAGTGAACTACCCATTGGATGGGCCCATATGAAGTAGTTACAGCTTTTGACAATGGGTCAGTAAACATTAAGACAATTGATGGCTCACAAATTTCCTTTGTAGTAAATGGACACAGACTTAGACTTTATCACCAAACAACATGTAAACAGGAATTCATACAGAATGTTTTGTAGTAGACGGAAATGGAATTGCTTGAAAGGGAAGTTATTCCTCCTCCTCCTAATCCTTAAAAAAGGTATTTTGGGGTTATCATCACTTGTATATATGTAAATATGTGTTTTCTTTTCTGAATAAATAAGAGTCATTTCTAATAGATTGTTTACAAGGGACTCTTTTTCTCTTTTGTTATATATGTTTTTATGAATAAATTGAATCATCTAACAAGCGGTTTTGCAGTTTGATTACAAGTACTTTATCTCTATAAGCAGCTCATGGAGTATTACTTGGAAAATGGAAGTATCTTAAAACACTCATCAGGTATCTTAACCTTTCTTGGGGTACTTTTTGGATTCACAGCTTATAGTGAAAATTCAAAAAAATACAATCCTTTGGATATCATTCTTAACCAGCTCTTCTATGATTCATATGGTTTTTGGTATTTTGATTCAAACCTGTATATTTCTGATTTGTTTTTTAAACAGTTGCTTGACAGACCCATTTTCGTTATTATATTTCTCACAATCTTATCTTACACCTATGGATTACTAGTTCATACTACTTGTTATCAAAACTTGTCTCTCAAAGTATTTTGGTGATAACTCGAGAGTAAGTGGAATTTTTGCCTGTGGGGAACATTACTTATCTCTTATGAAGAAAGAAGGGTTGTAAGGTNCTCTTTTGACATGATCTATGGTTAAGGCCATTATGAAATTACTTATAAGTTTATTTTACAAAATTGAATTATGTGTTTAGCAGGACTTAACACGCTCTAGTACTAATCGGCTTCCATATATTTAATATCATTATACAAGGCAAACCCGCCGAGGTACTGAATAGTCTTGCTGGAAGCAGGTCAATGCTAAGTAAAAAAATTACAACACGGAAGCTCGATAAATGCAAGTAAACCGTCGGGGTACTGAACATGATCGCTGGCAACGGGACTATGCTTGCATGGTACCAAGGTAAACTCATCAGGGTACTAAATAGGCCTGCTGGCAGTGGGGCAATACCAGGTAAAAGAGATATGGTTAATGCACTACTATGCACATAGTTCGTAAAACAATGATAATATAAAGAATTTTTTTAGAATTTATGAATAAACATGTCACGGCCAATTGTTTATAATGTCATTTGAGAATGGCTGTAAGTTGGGATTGACCCTGGCCATCTAATTCAACATATACCTAGGATGTCATTACCCTAGAAATGGGACCCATAGCTGTAAATCTCACACACTCCAAGGTAAACTTACATATTTTGTGATGACAAGATATCTTTCAAATGAGGCATGGATTACTACCTTTTCCTATGGCATTCTTTTGGTTATATTATCTTCATGCAAGTGGTGTTTCTAAGAACTGTTATATTTTTCGTGAATATAAATATCTAAATCATTTCCATTTACTATTTAGTTTTTCTTTTTCTTACAAAATAATAACAGCATGATAGAAATCTTTCTTTTCATTATATGGAACAATCAATTCTTCTCTCTTGTATGGCTTAAGGAAACGCCATATCTTTGGTTTGGGGGAGGCTTAGGAAAAATTAGATTGTTTTTATTTTTCATTATTTATGTTAGATCTATTTATCCCTAACAAATGATAAGTGTTTTCAGGATAATGAAAGCAGTGGAACTTGGTTATAGCATGAATCATATTTTCATAGAAAAATCAATATGGAGAACTATATGAAGGATCGAATGAAGGTCCAAATGAAATACCAAATGACGATCTGAATAAAACATTGTGATATCATAACACTTATGATTAAAATTTCCTAACCAAATTTTATTTTTTGGAAAATAGTTTTTTACCTCCATATGGATGCTCTGACCTTAAAAGCTTTTCCAACATTTCACTGTTGGAAACCCTATCCTCTTACCTAATCATGCATGTAAACTATCAAATGACCGATCTTCTTGTTAATCAAGGTTATTGAAAATGCGATTTATGCCCTCATGGCATACGTTCAACCTATCCAAAGTTTTACTTTGGACATGGTTGAACTAATTTCAAACCTTATGAACTCACTCATTTATGTATATGCCCGTTGTTGGATCACGTCTCAAAATTCGCTATGACCGTGTGATCTCTTATCTTTCTCTTTGCTCAGTGGGACCTGGCATTTCTCTGGTTTGGGGGAATGTTAATCCGAGATTTCTTATCATTTTTTGCGGTTAAATTACTCATTTAAACATATGTTTTGTCATCTTTTTACATATTTTCTATCACGCAACTCACCATTTATCCCCAGGTATGAATGAATTTAAGTTGTATGTAAAATCCTTTAATTATTATCATTTTACGATTTTATTGATTAAAATTGACATTGTTGAAGTGCATTTGATATATTAATTGATATGTACATTCGTTTGTAGGTTATATAGTCTTTTTGGACAAATTAACAACAAACACGCATTCAGCTAGCCATGCACACAACACGTCTAGCTCATCATTCAGCTCGTTGCATGATATTTGTTGGAAGGTTTCCAGGCATTAAACTGTTGTTACTGCAGACCATAGTCCTTAAGCGCACCAGCAAATAGGCATCGCATTTGTCCTAGATATGCGTATAGCATATCCAAATCATTAACCAGACTACGTGTTGTTGATAACCAATTCCAGGAATTAAAACGATTGAAACATCCTGCAAACTACTTACTGTCCACACGTTCGGATGATGGAGAAGCTCCTATTCTAGAAGACTGACCATCACGCTGCCTCTGCTCGACACCACACGAACAGTCCACACATTTTAATGATGCAATGGTTTGTGTTCTAGAAGGCTCTCCAGTGTGCTCTCTTCTGTCCAACACCACTCCACCAGCCGCGCTAAAGAAGGAGTTGTATGCCACATCATGCACGCTGAAGAAGGAGCCTATGCGCTGCATCGTGCAATGAAGAGAGCTGACACGCGTTGAAGAAGGAGGACGATGTGCGTTGGAGTTTGATTAGTTAGAATCCATTATAGTTGACTAAATTTAGAGAGCATTTGACCACTAAAGAGTCGACTTGTTCATCTCTGTAAACATTGTATTTAAACACCTCCATGTGCAGAATTAAAGAGTTGATCATTTCATTTTTTAGACAGTCATTTTTTAACAGAATAATTCTATAACTCTATTCCATCATTTTAATAGAGCTGTATGATTTGTTGTTTATGATTGCATTCGAGTAAGATTTAACCAAGCATCACACCTGATTGCTGAGAGGGCTCCTCATCAACTAGAGGTTTATTTTCTTGTAGTTTCATTATCTTTCTTTTTTTGTAGTTAGTTTAATTTCCAATTTGTTTCTGTTATGAGATCAATGTAAAATTTTATTCCATTTATTTCATGTAATGCATTTTATTCCTGAAATTAAATAGCTAATTGCACGCATAGTTTGCTTTCAATTTGCTTTCAGTCATTTCATTTCCATCCTTACTGTTTAGTTTATTTGCAAGTAGATAGAATAGATCGTTGTTATCAAGTTAAAGTAGAATCAATTCTGTTTATTTCCTTTATGTAAAATTTTATTTAAATTCCAGTTTATTTCTTAATGATTTCTTTATGTTTATGAATTTGTTTAAGTTTATTTCACTGTCAAATTTGCTTAATAAGTAGGTTTACTTATTGTCTCTTTGCATTGTATCTACATGTGCATAAATTCAGCTGAAGATTAGATCATTTAGGTTAATTTCTGTCATTTTAATTATACAAACTGTCATTTAGACAACCTGTTTAAACTGTCATTCGGTCACCCCTTTCAGACCCATAGTTCAGGATGTCATTCAGCCCATCGTTTTGTTTTTTGTGTTTTTAATGTGTTTTGAAATTGTTTTAAGTTCTGTTTCTTTAGTATTTGAAGTATCCTTTGACTGTAATAGTTAGATGATAGTTCTATTTTACATTAAAGTTAAATTTGGATTGTTTTAGGTTATTTATTAAAAGTTACCTTACTTCTTTTTACCTTGAATATGTTTTGAGCTATTTTATGTTTTGTTTCTTGAGTTTGTTTCTGATTCTTTTTAACTGTTGTATTGTTTTGTGTTCATGCCTTTGGATTGATTTATCTGTTTGCATGTAAAATTCAGTATTAGATGTGTTATCCTTAGTATGTTTTAGGTTGTTCCTTTTTCATTGTGTGATTACTAAAAAAGACTTGTAGGACAGAATTCAAAGATATTCCTATTAATTCTTCTACTTGTTTCTTTTTATTAAGTTTTCTACTTGTTTCTTTTTATTAAGTTTTCTACTTATTTATGAATTAGGTCTTCCTTGCATCCTAATTTCCCATTTGAAAATTAGTTTTTGATAGTATCTCTTTCTCGATTTAAAGTTATTTGCTTATGAAATAAATTATTGATTGTTTAGTTTAGTATTCTGTTTCGGTTTAATTACCTTAATAATTGAATTCTTAGGAGTTTGACTCATTTTTTCATTTTGAAAGATATTTCGATCTTTTGTTTGTTAAAATATTTCCATGACACCATAGGAATCCCTCTACCTTCGCATATATTTTTTGTCCACTCTAAGCCTACCATCCCCGGTTGATTATTAAATATTAGGTGAATTAATCTAGATGATATAACACCCAACAGTTTTCATCCATGGTGATTTGTACATTACCAACATCCATTGGTGTATAGAATAAGCTTAAAACAATGACACATGCTATCCTTGGAAATATTTTTATTCTTCTCCCCCATAAGTTTAAGGACCTAGTTTATCTAATTGGGTCCTTAATTCCTAAGTTAACTGTTGTTGTAATTAAATGCAACTAAATTATACTTATAACTTAATAATTGAGAATATTTTTAGTTGTAACATAACAACAATCATAAAATAACACAATAATTATGTTCAATCAACATATTTTTTTTTTAACAGAAGCCGAACAAGGTTTATATATATAAAGTTGAGTACATCCATCCTTACAGTCTGAAATCAAAAGATTGATTTGTTGCAATAGAGTTTACAAAAGCTAATAAGCAAACTACAAAAAAGAGGGATATTCTGATTCTTTTTCCTGAAACTGAGATTGCCCCTGTAGGGGTATTGTCTAACGAACTTATTGTTCAACAGTAAGCAAAAATACATAATAATCTAAATAGATTTCAACAAAACACAAAAATTGCAAGACAATGTCGAGAGAGAAAGGCCTGTCATTTTTTAGCTTCTTGGCCGAGGGTTGGCTTGCCAACCGAGGGCTCCTCCATCTGATGGTCATCTAGAGTTTCATTGCAGTGGCTGACTTCTGCCATTTTGGTTAATTTTTGAACATCTTCCTTAAGATAGTCAACTTTTTTCGTTAACTCATGCATATCCCTACACTGGCCATGAAGAATCAGAATCGTCTTTCGCTGCTTGATGAAGCACCTCCCTGTCAGTTTGAGAGTTGAGTAATACTGCAAAGCAAGAGATATAATCTTCTTCCGGGAGGACGATGAAAGGGGGGAGATTCTCCATATTTCGAGGGAGCCTGATATTTTTCATGGCCAAGAAATATTGCAATGCGTGCGAAATGAAGGCTTGGACTGTCAATTAGCTTAAGGACAAGACTCATACTTAATGCAACCCGGGATCTGGAAGTACCTCTTTGTTGATCGCACCACATTAGAGGACACACATGACAATTAAAACGTGGCATTGAGATGGACAGTGACCTATCAATATTTGATTGCGATGGTAATATAAATTGAAATCGGAAAATTGTTGAAGAAAGTGAAGGTTGATGTGTGGTAATGGAGGCGAGTATATCACAAAAGCATTTACTAATTTATGTCCTTAGGAAAGAGTTATTTTTTGAATTCATAGTGTCTAAAACCCTACCACAAATTAAGTGTAGAAAAAAATAAATCAAAGGTTGAAAGTGTCATATGTATGCTAACAAGCGTATGTATTCTAAATTCTTTTAAGTGGAAGCAATGGCGACTCCTATATATGTTCAAGACTAATTTCCCACAATTACAATAAGATTAATGACACCATATCAAGCATGGTTCAAGATGAAATCAGATGTTCAACGTTTGGAGGTATTGGATGTGTTATTAAATCTTATATCATGGCTGAGAAGGAAAGGAAGTTTGATGCCAAAAACATTTAATCCATATTGATCAAATATATTATGGAGATCTTGAAATTTTTAATTATCTCTATATTCCATTCAATTTGAAAGTTATCAAGAGTGGGGATGTGATCTTTGATGAATTAGTTGGGTGAAAGAATTGAGTGGGAAAGTTGAATGAGTTTCCTGACCAACAATGTGATGCACCAATATATGACTTTAAAAATGTTAATGTTGCAATTGGATCCATCAAGACCACAAGTGATGTTAAGGAGCCTGAAACCCCACTTGGTTAATTAATTTTGTATAGGATCTAATGGAAGAGGATGAAGAAGTGCATCGAAAACAAACCCGTGCAGAGGAACATGCTTATCTACAACCTATGATTAGAATATTTAGCAATTGATATGCATCGAGAGAAAAACAATCGAGTCTTGAATCTATGAAAATTCCAGTTCAAGGAGATAGTGAAAGAATGGTAACATGTCATGGATGAAGTATGAGACTCATTTATAAAGAATCAACTTGGAAACTTGCAAATATATGTTCCTATAATAAAGGAAAATGGATACAAGTTGATTTTTAATATCAAGCATAGACCAAATGATGATATAAGGCACACTTGGTTGAAAAAGGATATATACAAGTTGAATGAATAAAGTATGTAGAAACATTTTTTGTAATAATGGCATGACCTGGATAAGAGTGTTTTTGGAATTCATGGATAATGTGGATATGTAGGTCTTTTGAAGTTTGATGTAAATATTTTTCTCTTGAAAGGCACGTTGGAAGTAAATATATACATGTATTGTCTCAAAGGATGAATTCACAAGGGAGGGATAAGTTCACAAGGAAGTAAAGATATACATGTAATGTCTCATAGGATAATGTTAACCCATATCCACACTAATGGAAGTTATAATAAAATTGTGAAGAGACATGCATGTTTAAATATAGAGGATGAAATAGCAGTGATGAAAACAGTTCCATACGAGAGTGCCGTTGGAACCCTAATGCATCCAATGGTTACTATGAGTGCTAATATAGCCCATATTGTGAACATTATTATTATTATCCATTATGTAGTAGTTTTAAGTATATTTTCAAGTATATTATAAATACAACAAAACTTTGCATCACATTTAGTGGGGAGTAAGTAGGATGCACGAGATTTGCTTGTTCAATATGGTGTGGGTTGGGAAGGAGACATAGATGAACATAAATCAACATTCAATGATATTTGATGTAGAGGGCTATTTATCTAGGATAAGCACTCAAGATGAAATACCTTTTTGCCCCTAATTTATGAATATTTTGTGTGTTTTAAGTATCCACGCATGTTCTATGTGCCAAGATTATAAAATAATTTATATATAAACCGTGTATTTGGGGTTTCCAAATAGTGTGACTCTGAATAAATAAGAATTTTATTATACCCATGATTGGATAGACACTAAATGAATTTTGATGACAACCTTGGAATTGTATTGTACTTGGACATCAATAAGATCTTTATCGACTTATCTTATAGTTGAGCATATATGTGTCATGCATATGATTGGGCATTTCACATTATAAAATTAACACAATGATTTCCTTATTGTTCTAGCTTATACCAAAAATATATTTATTGATTTATAGGTGTGATGATGATGATGATGATGACGAAGAATAAGATGATGATAATGATGTTGATGATGATGATGATGAGGATGATGATGACGAAAATGATGATGATGACGACCATGATGATGATGATGATGATGAGGATGAGGATGAGGATGAGGATGAGCATGATGAGGATGATGATGATGATGATGATGAAGATGTTGATGATGATGATGAAGATGACTATGATGATGGTGGTGGTGATGAAGATAATGATGAGGGAGATGATGAAAATGATGATGAAAATGATGATGATGATGATGATGAATATGTTAATTAGGAAGAGAGAGATGATGATGACGACGAAGATGATGATGATGATGCTAATGAAGATGATGGTGATGATCAATGATGGTGGTGGTGATGACGATGACAACAACAACAATGATGATGATGATGAGGGCGAGGATGAGGACGATGATGATGAGGATGAGGATGATGAGGATGATGAGGATGAGGATGATGAAGATGATGATTAGGATGAGGATGATGATGAGGATGAGGATGAGGATGATGAAGATGAAGATGAAGATGAAGATGATGATGATGGTGATGATGATGAATATGCTGATGAAGATGATGATGATGATGATGATGAATATGTGATGACAAGATATTTACCTTGGTCTTCACTAAATTGTTATGAGCTTCACCAACATTATAATAGAATGGTTATGAGTGATTATTCACTCCTATAAAGAATGCACTTTATGGAACTACCAAACTGCTCAGTTTGGATCTTCCTCTTTTAAGACACCGGACTAGGTCCATAAGTCTTGATTCTTCATGTGCACAAATCTAAGAACAGGAGGCTTCACAAGGCCCAAAAAGTTGTATTTTGTTTTTGCTACTTCCTTGGATCATATTGAATTGGCAGATTAGTCCTTGGAATGGGTGTTAGGAGAACTCCTTATTTTTTCACTCAATTGGATGCCCCACCTATCATGTAGACGTCTTCATTCACTGAGCTTCCCCTAAAATTGCGATGATGAAGATGATGATGATGATGATGACGAATATGATGATGATGATGATGATGACGAATATGATGATGATGATGATAATGAAAATGATGATGATCATGATGATCATGATCATGAAGATGATGATCATGATAATGGAGATGCTGATGAATTGGATGACGATGATGAATATGATGATGAAGATGAAGATGTTGATGATGATGACAATGAATATGATGATGATGATCAAGATGATGATGGTGATAATGAAGACGTTGATGATGAAGATGATGATTATGATTATGATGATAAGGAAGATGATGATGATGAAGAAGATCATGATGACGATAATGATGATGACGATGATGATGATTATGAAGATGATGATGATGATATTGATGAAGATGACGAAGAAAATGGTGATGACGATGACAAGGATGATGATTAGGATATGATGATGATGATCATAGTCGTTTTTATCGTCATCACCATCATCTTCATTGTCTTCATCGTCATCATGATCATCATCATCATCATCATCATCATTGTGTTCATCCTTGAAGGGACTTATGTATAGGATCTCACTATAAGCAATGCAACCAATACAAATTATGACAAAATCCTAGATAAATTAAATTAAATTAAATTAAACTACACTAAATTAAAAACATAGAGTTGTTTAACTATAATTAATTTAAAATGCAACAAAATATAAAATATGAAAATAAAAAAAAAACCGAAATAAACTAAACAAAAGATAAATATGAAAAATAAAAATAAAAAAACAAAACACAAAATATAAAATATGCAAATAAACAAACAAAAAAACGTAGAATTCAAAAACACCTATGCATTATCTCATTAGCAAAACAACAATAAACAAGTTCACTCTCACGCACTAGTTCATTAGCAGCATCCAGAGCACTGGTAATTTGATGAGCAGAGCAGTGGTAAATGGAGGAGCGGGGGATACCAGTCCAGAGGATATCGATGTTCCCAGTGGAGGCAATCCGGCTCCTGTCCAGAGGATACTAGTGTTCCCAGGGGAGGCAATCCGACCGTAGTCTAGAGGATAACAAATGGCCCAATGAATTATGTAAGCCCATTAACCCTATCAGCATAGGAATTTGGGAAAAATAAGTCAAATTTTTGAACCAATATGGATTCAGTACAGTCATACTGAAATTATAATTGTTTTGTCATGCTACCATCGCTTCTATTATTGGTGGATCTAGTAAGGGTTTTCTTATGCATTCTTTGGGACATCTGGGTCTTTGTATTTGACTAGTATACAAGATGTGTGTTGGCATGAGCCATTCTGATCCCTATCAAAGCCAACATGCACTCTGTGTTTCGCCAGGTTTGTCCTCCCATGGTAGTTAGTGTGGTCGCCTATGTTTGGCATATCTCAAAGAGTCCGAAGGTTATCAAGAATATTTAATTAATCAAGGTTAGTGTGGTCTCCTTTGTTTGGAATATGGATTATTTAATTAATCAATCAATTCATAAACTAGCTTCAAATATGTGGGCTTGGGATCTCTGCGGGTTTCCTTTATTTTTAAATCATGAGCTCCCTTCATCTACAGCCTATGTGTGTCTTCATTAAACCCTCTGCGAGCATTTATTCCTTAAATATATGTTGTGTAATTTCGATCACATCATATCTTCCAAAATACTATCCTTAAATCCTTCTCAACATATGCAGAATTCCCTTTATTAATTTATGTTTATTAATTTCCTGTAGCTTACTCTTTTATTTCACCAAGACTGTACATGCATACTTTTCTAACTTTGGCAGACTTATATTTTTCACATCTTGACTATCTTTAAACAAACTAAGGGTATGGATAGGTATCCACCTCAACTAAGAACAAGAGCATGTCACCTTAAAACCTTACTAACAAACACACAGTCTCTGACAGTCACTTTAAAATGGTCTTTCAAACTGCTAAATTCAACACTTAGTCAATTTTATCAGACCCTAGTCATTACTGTGCCAGGAGGCATTTTGGCAGACTCATATCTCACACGTGTGAACACCCAGAAGGAAACTGAGATCATGAGTGGATTCCTTAATTTTCTTCTTCTACTTCAAATGAATGGCTCATTGATTCTAGAGCATCTTATCATATGGCTAAGGATCAACCCGTCTTTTCTACTATGCATGAATGTAACACCAAACAAATAATTGTTGGTGATGATAGTTCTCTAAGTGTTGTAGGATCTGGAATAGTTCCAGTAGAAAATGGTCATTTTAGTGATGTACTATGTGTTCCAAGAATTTCTTGCAATTTGTTGTTAGTCTATCAAATCACTCATTCTGGTGAAGGTAAAACTGTAGTGTTTACATCTCACCAAGTTGTAATCAAGGATTTTAAAGATCCTCAGCATGTCCTAGCTACCAGAATTGTTGATGATATTACCAGGTTGTACAAATTTAACAACTTTGGGTCATCACCTTTTCCTTCAGTTTTCGTTGCTCATAGTGATAACTTGAGCAAACTTTAGCATGAGTGATTTGGTCTCTTAAATTATCACTCATTTCAAAAACCATGTAAAGACAATATGGTGACTGGTCTTCCAATGGTATCTTGCAAGGATGGTGTTTGTTCCGATTGTGTACTCAGAAAACATCATCGGGACAATTTTGATAAATGTGCCTCTTGGCACGCCTCGATTCCCTTGGAGCTTGTGCATAATGACTTGTGTGGTCCTCTTCCATCTACTTCCTTTTCTGGTTTCAAATATTTCTTAACTTTCATTGATGACTACTCCAAACGCACTTGGTTTTACTTCCTAAAACTTAAGAGTGAAGTATTTAACATGTTCTTGTCCTACAAGGCCCTTGTTGAAAAACAATTTGGTCATCAAATTATTAAGTTAAGATCTGACCACATGGGTAGAGTAATGGTAGGAAGAAATGGAGGTGTGTTGATAGTGACCCCTACACCCCTATTTATACTTTTTCTCAACTTTTTAGAGTTTTTAGCCCTTGGTCAGGGTTTTAAGCCCTTTTCGCATGTTTCTTAGCTCCTTTTGGGGTTTTTACACCCTTTTAGGGTTTTTACACCCTTTTAGGGTTTTTAGCCCTTTTTTTAGGGCTTTAGGGCCCTTGTGAGCTATTTTTGGCTCGTTTGTGGTTTTTTAATCCCTTTTTGATGTTTTTTGAGCCTTTAGGAGAAAATCATAGGTTAAACAAGGGTATGGGGGTCAACAAGGGTTAGGACATGGATTCCTTTGCATTGTGTAGGCTATATGAGCAATTTTTTGGGTTAATAGATTGCCCCCTGATGTGTGAGGGTAGGAGCTCATCGTATGGCTAACAGACATCATAGGACCTATTTGAGATCAAGAAGAGATCTAGGGAGAGGTGATGCTTCTTGGGTTGGGACATGGTGGCTTTGGTTTTGTATTAATGTTGATTCCCATCAATGGGTGAGATACAATGAATATGTGACATGTATATGGACAAGGCAGGAATCCCCATGATCATAACAATGTCAAAAGAATAATGTGATTAAGGCACCTAACTGCAAATATTTGATCATATACAGCTGGTGTTACATAATGGTGGCCTCAATAAGAGGCTGAATACAATACTGATCTAAAGAACTGATACATCGGACCCATGGCATTCTCATGGAATGATATTTCTTCACAACTGATAACCTGCTGAATCTGGAATGGTACATAACTATGCGGACTTACTGAAGGAGATTCAGAGTCTCTATGGTACAATATGTTGCATCGATCATGAATCTATACAGAAGCACTGCTAGGGCTTCTGAACACTGTTTCCAATGCAATCCAAAAATCACAAGGGACATGAACCTTTCTGGGTCCCTTAATTGACCCACCGATGTGCTATAGTCACGTGACAACCAAGGTCTTTCACCAAATGCTGCAAGGACCGATAGTGCGATGATGGTTGTTGAGGTTGAGCACATGAGACCCAACCATCCCAAGAGGTACTAAGGACTCCTCTCAAGTGGTCCAAGGAACTCATCAATGAGGTTAATGAAACCAGGATACAGGGACCTCTGGTTCTATCCTCTGGAATAGATGTGTTGTCGTCGATAGAGGGAGACCTGCAACTTATCAAGGAAATAAAGTTTCCTTGACAAGAAGTGTGAGGGGGATAAACAAAGCTATGGGAAATAATGGGGACCGACACACTGAATGGGGAAATGGGGGTGGAGGGACTGTAGAGGACTCAAACTTCCTTTGTTCAGAGTAGAACAGAAGGGCTGACCTGGCAGCAAATGAAACTGACTCATGGGAGAGGGGTCATAGCTGTAATACCGGGAATGTAACTGCAGATGGGAAATACTTGAGGGGGAGGTGATTTATACTTTTGATATCAAGGGGATCCAAGGAAGACTCATCACAGAGTACTTTGAACAAAGGCGACCCAAATGGGGGAATGTTGCTGAATTGTAACATATGGGGTGGTGTCTAAAGACGTCGTTATGGTATGATCTCATGGATTTTTTGTGAGCCAAAGAAAGTAAATTCTCAATGGTGCTTTCAAGTTTAGAGAGTCTGAAAGCATGAAGAAGACTCTGGTGGGGTCTCTTTTTCGTTGATAGTCTCTTGTGCCCGAAAAAGGTTAAAAGTGTACATACGAGAGCTCACCCATCCTTTGAGGGGATGGTAGAATTATTTACCATTGGTAGTCCAATCAGGCCGGAAAAGGTTAAACCTGTACTGATGGGACGGTCATTCAGATAATTTTATGAGCATGAATGAAACCAAGTTTGCTCGGCAATCTTTTCTTGATGAGAAGGCTGGAAAATAGCTTAAAGACAACCCATGGTGATATTTTTCGTAAAGTTTGGTCCCAATGCCCGAGAAAGCATATAAGGATGGAGAGGGAAATGTTCTTGTCTTGAATGTTCCAAGGTGGTACTTTTCATATGGCAGTCTACATAGTCCATAAAAGGAGATAAACAAGATGATCTAGATGCCCTTTCCTATACTTTAATGAGCGGGAAAGGAATAAAGGGTGCTCGACAATCTACCACCGGTGGAAAAATATATAAAGAAACTATTCGAGGAAAAAATCCTTGTAGCCCTTAGATTTTCAAGGTGGGTGGCCAACTTGGTCCTGGTGAGGAAGAAGAATGGAGAGATAAGGATATGCATTGACTTCATAAATATGAACAGAGTTTCGTTAAAAGACCATTATCCTCTTCCTAAGATGGACCACATTCTGCAGAGGGTAGTGGGCTCTCAAAGGATCTCCACCTTGGACAGCTTCTCAAACTACAATAATATCATGGTGCATCCAGAAGACCAAGAAAAGACATATTTCACCACACCTTGGGGAACTTTTATGTATGCAAAAACGCCATTTGGACTCATGAATGCAAGGGAAACCTTTCAGCGGGCCATGGACATAGAATTCATTGATGAGAAGGACAAGATTTTGGTCATCTATTTAGATGACATCAGTGTATTTTCAAAGTCTGATGAGGAACATGTCACACACCTACTGAGAGTGTTCAAAAAGTACAGAAAGTTTGACATCTCTTTGAATCCAAAGAATTCACACTTTGATATGAAAGAAGGGAAGCTACTTAGGCACATAATTTCCTAGGAAGGCATCAGAATAGACCCAAAGAGAGTTGAAGCAATACATACAATTGAACTCCCTCGAAACAAGGTCGAGGTTCAATCTTTTCGGGGAAAGGTGAATTTCCTGAGAAGGTTTGTTGCTACTTTTTTTAAGATCGTAAGGTGTATAAATAACATGTTATGAAAGGATAAAGAGATTAAGTGGACACTTGAAGCAAAACAGTCTTTCAAGGACATAAAGAAAGTTGGTAAGCCCTTATTTTTCCAAATATTTCCTCATTTTCTCATTTTCCTCAGAGCACACAGTGGCAGGGGTATTGTTATAGAATAATCGAGAGGGAATTAACAACTCGTTGCCTTCTATGACAAAACATTGAGAGATGCCCCACTAAAATACAACATTCTGGAAAAGCAGGATTATGCTCTGGTACAAGCCTTGAAGGAGTTATGGGTTTACATCCTACATTCTAACATCATTCCTATTGTTCCCACCATTGCAGTGAAGGATATCCTAACCCAACCAGATCCAAAGGGTAGAAGGGGAAAATGGGTGGCAATATTACTTGAATATGAATTGGATCTTAAAAACACAAAGCTTATTAAAGGCCAGGGACTAGACAAACTCATGGCACAATCTAACTGTGATGTACTCGGCCTGCACATGATCGTTGAATTGTCAGCAGAAAAGAAAAACCCTGAGTAACAACCAGAGCTACAAGTGACTAAACATTTCATGTCATCCCCATTGTATTGGAAAGAGCAAGGAGGGGTTCTGCGAAACTATGTGAATGAACAAGAGGAAAAGAAGCTCATTGAAGAATTTCATGCAGGGGAATATGGAGGTCATCATTACTGGAATACCATTATGAATAAGATCATGAGGGAAGGATTTTATGGGCTGACAGAATCAGTGTGAAGAAATTCATTGCCACCTCGGCTTTTCAGTTGGTCTATAGTTTTGAGGTAATGTTGCCCAGTTCCCTTAGTGTTGAAATATTGTAACTTTGAAGAATATTCTATATGTATCTTTTGTGGTCCCCGATGGTCCTACTGGGAGAACCACTTGTATTATCTTGTACCCCGATGCTTCTAATCGGAAGAACTAATAAGATTCATGAGGTTGTCCCCTCTAATTGTAAAGGTGGGTCATTAGCACCCCAATGTGGTTACTTGAGCCTACATGTGTAACTCGAGCCTACATGATTAACTTGAGCCTACATATCGGATGAGTTAATTGAAGTGAACAGATGAATATAAATAGAGGTGTATCTCCCCTCATTTGAGCACACATTCTCACTTGTGTAGCACATTAGTGGAGAAGAGAAGTAGCTGGAGAAGGAGGAGGATTAGGCTTTGATCTCCTTGTTGGTTTTATCTTTTATATTTTTGGGGACATCTATATTGAGGAAGATTTTTCTTGGTTTTTCCCTTTAGGGTTTTCCCAGGACAAATCTTTGTGTTCCTTTTGTATGGTTGTGCTTGTCTATCTTTCAATGATCCTGTTTATATGCTTTTGTTATGAAAATGAAATGAAATACTGATGTCTTAGTTAAGCATATGAAAACTTAACATGGTATCAGAGCCACCCTGAAAGAAGACATTGTGCAGCTACAGAAGCTAGGGCTTCTTAATTTTTGGTTCTCTCTCCACAATCGATCAGCAAAAGAAGGCTAGGATGACTCTCCATTGAAGGGTGCATCTTTCTGTCGAAGTAGAATTTGATTCCGAGCATTTTCAGTTTTTGGTGCGGGAAATTAGGGCTTCTTGTAAGAGAGGAATTTTTGAATGATCCCAGCATAGGATTTCTCTCCTCATAAAAATCTAAGTTTAGAGACCTGGATCAAGATTTTTGGTTGGGTGAAACTCCGGGAAGTCAAACCCTAGTTTGACCCCGAGCTAGAAAAACCCTAAATACTAAAACTGCTAAGTTTTGGTAATTTCGCTATATTCCAATATTGGTGAAGGATCAGGAGCTGAAAATGGCAAAGACCGAAGATAAACTCCTGATGTACACTGTATCCAAAATTCATCCTTATATTCACTATATTATTGGCGATATGATCCCTCCAAGTTATGGTTCTAGCCTCTTCCAGAATTCATCCATAAATAGGACACCTGGGGAGAACTGCTGTAGCTTGGGATAAACAGATCCAAATGGAATTATTGAAGATGTTCCAGAAAAATCACATAATTTAATTTCTGTGGTCCAAGGTTCAGAACCAGAAGATGAAACAGTGACACGTGGCAGGCCGTACAACTTCGATGTTCTGAACAGTCCTGTAACAGGTCACCTTGGGAAAAGGATCATAAATACAAATTGGTGAAACAAATTTTGATGAAACCTGTGGTTTTGGATCAGGGACATACAAGGTTACCTCAGTGTGAAATTTCAGACACAGAGGGGCAACAATTGCGGATATATCACAGAAACAGTGACAGGCATTTCTGCAGAAGCTGAATCGTCTGATTTGAAAGATTGAGATTTCCAGAATCCAAGTACATCAATCAACTCACCTCATTCAAGCACATCTCCTGGTAAGGTCAGTTTCTCATTCCACAAAGTTTCAATTTTTTTTGTAATTCTCTAGCAAGATGACTTCAAGCACTAATCTTGAAGACAAGCTAGAAGGCATAGAGAATTTTCGAGCATGGAAATACAGGATTGGTCTCATTCTCCAAGAGAATGATCTTGATAAGTATGTCAAAGAAGAAGTGTCAGAACCTGAAGAAGTTGAAGCCAAGGAGAAGCACAGAAAGGATATGATTAGGGAACAAATAATTATTGCTGACTCCATTAAGGATCACTTGATTCCTCAAGTGTCATCCAAGAATACTCCAAAAGAAATGTATGATGCCCTTTCCAGAATGTTTGAGGGAAGAAACATCAACAGGAAGATGAATCTAAGAGCTCAACTGAAGAGCATCAAAATGAGTCATGGAGAATCCATCCAAGACTACCTTTCAAGGGTTTCCTAGATCAAAGATAAACTAGAAGCTATTGGAGATAATCTTGATGAAGATGAAATTGTCATGACTGGTCTCAATGGTCTCACTAGACCCTAGGAGTCTTTTATTCAGATGATGTGTGCCAGAAAAGAAAGCATGACGTTTGATATTGTATGGGAAGACTACATTCAAGAGGAGACTAGAGTGGAAAATAGAGAAGCCTTACTAAAAGTAGATGATCAAGCCCTAGCCACTCACACTAAAAGAATAAGAGGCCAATCAAACTTCAAGAGAAGAAATTTCAAGGAGTCTCATCCTCCTAGAAGAATCCAAAGGGTAAGAGAAAATCCTTCCTTTAAAGACTATTCTGATTTTGAATGTTTTCATTGTAACAAGATAGGACACATTGCCCGAAATTGTCCTAAAAAGGGGCAAGAATATAGAAAGAGGATCAACAACAACAAAAGGCACCATGCCCATCTAGTATATGAAGAAGAAGAAGAAGAAGGTCCCCCAAGAAAACAAGCAAGAGAAGAAGATGCAGAAGAGTATGTGCTATTCTCTGCACTCTCTGGATCTGTAACTCCTGGAGAAGACACCTCGCTTATTGATAGTGGTGCTTCAAAGCACATGACGGGACAAAATAAAACTCTATCCAAACTTGAAGAAAAGAGCTCTCCTCAAAAGGTACCCTTAGGAGATGGCTATCAATATCCGATCAAAGGTGTTGGTGAAGCAAGCTACAAACTTGATTCAGGTAATCCCCTAAAAATGAAGGATGTATTATATGTACCTAGTCTAAAGAAGAATTTACTTTCTATCTCAGCTTTAGGAAAGAAAGGTTTCAGAGTTGCTTTCATAGATGGACAAGTAGTCATGTGGCCCAAAGGAAATAATATTGAAGATGCAATCATTATTGGTGAAGAAGAAGGAGGCTTGTATAAACTAAAGGGGCACTCAGAAACAGCCCTAGTGCATGAATCCATTGACCCTAGTGAACTATGGCATAGAAGGCTTGCCCATATCAATTACAAGGATCTACCTCATGTGAACAAAGTAGTGATGGGATTACCAGACATGAAGATCAAGCATGAAGGCATTTGCAAAGGATGTGCAAAGGGAAAGAACATCAAGAATCCATTTCCGAAAAGTGAAACAAAGATAAAAGGTACGTTGGAATTGATTCATTCATATGTATGTGGTCCAATGTCTTCTACATATTTAAGTGGCTTTGAATATTATATCACATTTATTGATGACTTTTCAAGAAAGACTTGGATATACTTCCTGAAAGCAAAGAGTGAAGTGTTTGAAAAATTCAAGGAGTTCAAAGCCTTGATAGAGAATCTCTCAGATAAGAAAATAAAGACACTCCGATCAGACAATGGTGGAGATTATACCTCAAAAGAGTTTGAATCCTTTTGCAAAGACTCTGGAATCAAAAAGGGAACTAACCACTCCCTACAATCCTCAACAGAATGGGGTTGCAGAAAGAAAGAACAGAACCATCATGGAGGCAGTAAAGACAATGATTTATGATCAAGATCTTCCAATGCATCTATGGGCAGAAGTGGCAAGAACAGTTATGTATGTACAGAATAGAATATCCCATAGTGCTCTTGGGTTCAAGACTCCAGAAGAGGTATTCACAGGAAAGAAGCCTGAGGTAAGTCACCTCAAGATATTTGGTTGTCCAGTATATATTCATATACCAAAAGAGAAAAGAACCAAATTAGATCCATCCGAAAAGAAGGGGATATTTTTTGGATACTGTGAGGTATCCAAAGCATTCAGAATATACATTCCTGGATTCCATCACATGGAAATCAGTTGAGATGTGACATTTGATGAAGAGGAAGCCCTCAAGAGATCTAGGAAATGCCAACATGAAGAAGTGTATGAAGAAGAGACATCTCCCAGAAATAAAGAATCTACATGTCTCCCTGAAGATGAAGCTCCTGAAGAACATCACATAGCAGAACCTCAAGAACCTCCCATAATGGAAATAACAAGAAAGAGAAATCCTGCTTGGACAATAGAAATTATATGAGAAGCAGAAAGGTATGGAGCCCCTGAAGGCTCCACAAGGGAAAGAAAGAAACCTAAGACCTTCTCCAACTATGTAGCCTTGATGTGTGATCTTGTAGATCAAGAACCTACAAACTTTGAAGAAGCAGTCCAGAAGAAAGAATGGGTAGAAGCAATCAATCAATAATTAAGAATGATGTATGGGATATAGTTCCCAGACCAGAAGGAAAGAGTATAGTATCCTTCAAATGGATATACAAAGTAAAGCATGTAGCTGACGAAAGTATCGAGAAATATAAAGCAAGATTTGTAGCCAGAGGTTTCTCTCCGAAAGAAGGAATTGATTATGAAGAGACATTTGCCCCAGTAGCACGGTATACTTCGATTAGAACTATCATGGCACTTGCATCCATGATGAAGTGGGATTTACACCAGATGGATGTGAAAACAGCTTTCCTAAATGGAGTGATCGAAAAAGAAGTATACTTAGAACAACCTCAAGGATTTGAAGTTGAAGATAGACATACACACGTATGCAAGTTGAAGAAGGCATTATATGGTCTTAAACAAGCTCCTCGAGCTTGGTATGAAAGAATAGATGGTTTCTTGTCGAGCATGGGCTTTACCAAAAGTAAAGTTGATCCTAAACTTTACCTAAAGGTTGTAGAAGATGAGCCTTTCATCCTGTTACTATATGTGGATTATTTATTCTTGACAGGGAATGAGAAATAGATTAAGGAAAGCAAGAAGAAACTAGCAGAAGAATTTGAGATGAAAGACCTTGGGTTAATGCACTATTTCCTAGGTCTGGAAGTATGGCAAAGTTCAGAAGGAATATTTCTCAACCAGGGAAAGTATGCAGTAAAGATATTGAAAAGATTCAATATGTTGGAATGCAAAGCCTTGGCCACCCCCATGGATTCCAACCTAAAGTTTTTAACTGATGACTCATCAGAGTTAGTGGATGTGACTCTCTATAGACATATCATTGGGTCATTGATGTACTTAACAAATACCAGACCAGACATTTGTTTTGCTGTGAACACTTTAAGTCAATATCTAGTTCAACCTAGATGAGTTCACTTGGTAGCCACCAAACATGTGATGAGATATTTGAAAGGGACTATAGACTTTGGGCTATACTATGATAATAGCCATGAGTACAGATTATATGGATATACAGATGCAGATTGGGCTGGAAGTATCTCAGACAGAAAAAGCACATCATGCGATTGTTATAGTCTGGGATCTGCTATGATTTCATGGTTTAGCAGAAAGCAATCCAATGTTGCTCTAAGCACTGTCGAAGCAGAATATATAGTAGCTTGCTCTGCTAGTTGTGAATCAATATGGATTCAGAAGTTGATGTCAGGATTATTCAATCTAGAGTTGGACACTACCATAATTCTATGTTACAACCAAAGCTGTATAAAGATGACAGAGAACCCTGTGTTCCACAACAGATCAAAGCACATAGAAATTAGGTATTTCTACATTCGAGACATGATGCAGAAAGGAGCCATAAAGCTCCAGTATGTGAGTACTGATAAACAGGTTGCTGATGTGTTGACGAAACCTTTGTCCCAAGTGAAGTTTGAATACTTTTGAGACAATCTTGGTGTGGTTCGAAAGGGGGAGTAATGATGTTGCAGTGGGATTGTATCATCCCTGGGCACTTGCCCAAAAGTGACCTGGAGACCTCGGTCTTCGAGAATGAAGAGAGATTGTATCATCCCTAGACATATGTCCAGAAGTGATCCGGTGATTTCGGTCATCGAGAATGTGGTAGGATTGTATCATCCTTGAACTTCAGTTCAGAATGGATCCGGTGAAATTCAGTCATCGAGAAGGTGGTAGGATTGTATCATCCTTGAACTTCGGTTCAAAACGGATCCGATGACTTCGATACTCAAGAAAGTGTGTTGATCCCGTAATTCCTAGAGGAAGGATTGTATGAGTTCCACAACTGTGTTGATCCCGTAATTCTGAAAGGAAGGATCATTAGTAACTCTATAAAGACCTAAATCCTGTAATTCTGAAAGGAAGGATCATTGGTAGCTCTGTAAAGACTTGATCCCGTAATTCCAACAGGAAGGATTGTCTGAGTTCCACAAATGTGTTGATCCCGTAATTTCAATAGGAAGGATTGTCTGAGTTCCACAAATGTGTTGATCCCGTAACTCCGAAAGGAAGGATCGTTAGCAACTCCGTAAAGACCTAAATCTCGTAATTCCGAAAGGAAGGATCGTTAGTAGCTCCGTAAAGACTTGATCCCATAATTTTGAAAGGAAGGATTGTCTGAGCTCCACAGATGTGTTGATCCCGTAATTCCAAAAGGAAGGATCGTTAGTAACTCCATAAAGACCTAAATCCCGTAATTCCGACAGGAAGGATCGTCTGAGTACCACAGACATGTTGATCCCGTAATTCCGAAAGGAAGGATCATGTTGATGTTTTGATGATGATGATGTTGATGTTTTGATGATGTTGATGTTTTGATGATAATGATGTTTTGGTGATGATGATATTTTCATGATGATGTTTCTGATCAAAAGATCAGAGTATGATGATGATGTTGTTGCTGATCGAAAGTGTTGAAGATGATGTTGCTAATCGAAAGGTCAAAGTGTTGAGGATGATGTTGTTGATTGAAAGGTCAAAGTACTGAAGATGATGTTGCTAATCGAAAGTTCAAAGCCCTGAAGATGTGTTGCTGATCGAAAGGTCAAAATGCTGAAGATGATGTTGCTGATCGAAAGGTCAAAGTGTTAAAGATGATGTTGCTGATCGGAAGGTCAAAGTGCTGAAGATGTTGTTGATCGAAGAAGTCAAAGTATTAATGATGATGAAGACTGAAGATTGAAGATGAAGACTACATAATGTTGAAAATATTCCAATGATTTATAGATGCATTACCCTGATGATGTTGATGATGTCCTATATCTCTCTCCTACTATTGTTGTTGTTGATGTTGTTGTAGAATACCCTTCTCGTTAAGGGGGAGTGTTGAAATATTGTAACTTCGAAGAATATTCTATATGTATCTTTTGTGGTCCCCGATGGTCCTACTAGGATAACCACTTGTATTATCTTGTACCCCGATGCTTCTAATCGGAAGAAATAATAAGAGTCATGAGGTTGTCCCATCTAATTGTAAAGGTGGGTCATTAGCACCCCAATGTGGTTACTTGAGCCTACATGTGTAACTCGAGCCTACATGATTAAATAGAGCCTACATGTCAGATGAGTTAATTGAAATGAACGGATGAATATAAATAGAGGTGTACCTCTCCTCATTTGAGCACACACTCTCACTTGTGTAGCGCAATGGTGGAGAAGAGAAGTAGCTGGAGAAGGAGGAGGATCAGGCTTTGATCTCCTTGCTGGTTTTATCTTTTATCTTTTTGGGGACATCTATATTGAGGAATCTTTTGTTGGGTTTTCCCAGGATAAATCTTTGTGTTCCTTTTGTATGGTTGTGCTTGTCTATCTTTCAGTGATCCTATTTATATGCGTTTGTTATGAAAATGAAATGAAATACTGATGTCTTAGTTAAGCATATGAAAATTTAACACTGAGTTTTCATGTGATGAGGTTATTATAGGAAGAAGATGTTGAAACCCACCCGACTCATAGAAGGATGTATCAGTTGGTTGAACTGCAGCAATGAAGAGAGCATATTTTTGACAAAACTTAGAAATTTCAGGATAAAATAAAAGAAGTATTTAACAAGAGGACAAAGCCCGATGATTTCTAGATGGGGGATGTCATTTTGCAATGGGTTGCACCCTATGAAGAGAATTGAAAGAATGGAAAATTTGATCACATGTGGAAGGTCCCCTACAAAATTCCAGCTTTCACAGGTAAGATGCATACATACTGGAGTAAATGGAGGGTGGTCTTGTGTCAGGAGCTCCTATAAATGGGAGGCTCCTCAAGCACTACTTTCTTTCAAATAAGTTCAGCCTTCCATGTCATTGTACATACCATTATATTTTAACAGTACATGAGTGGATAGATCTCTAGTATGCTTAAAGCCCGAGGTGAAGGCAGTGAGGTCTCTAGGAAGAGTTATCATTTGATTTTCTTTTCTTTTCGAATTTGGAGTTAAAGTCACTAGAGTAAATTTTGAGGAAATAGGCCTTTGGGATAAAGAAAAAATGTACTCTAGTTGTGGTTTTTCAGGAAAAGTAGGGCCCAATAGATGAGGAACTTGGTCTACAAGGTTCTTTTATACCTCACGGGGAGGATAACATCCCCAATTGGAGCCATTGTTAGTACTAGTGCTATATTTTGGGGATTTCCACACATGCATCTACACTAATTCCCCTGCAAAAGGATAAGCCAGTGAGAATGATGGGTAAGGCCAAAACATTTCTATGTCATATGACATGAGTGAGTGCTGAGCAGGTTCTAAAGGATTTATTCCTAGTTGAAAATGAAAAAAACATTGCAAACTCCTATGGTTTGGTCTTGTGGAGGATGTAAATATGAAAATCCATGGAATTCTGTAGATCCCGCAGGTTTCAACGGCCAAGATCGAATCCTGATCTAGATCTACAGCGGAGGTGAATCTACTACATGAACCTACATGCACTATTTGACTTTGGAATCAGCGAAATATAGTGGGCCCAAAGCGCTACCATGGTAAAGCACTAGGAAGGATCAACGGCCTTCATCCATTCGCACCTCTCTGATGAGATATGACAATGCACATGCACATCGCGGTTGAAACCTGCACGCGCAAATTTGGAGAGGGTTTGCGCAATGGGGAACATGCATTAATGACGTGTCCTCTCCCCATTGGATATCGGGCTCTGGGATTGGAGGTACAAAAGTAACATTTATGGGGCACGATGGTTTAAATGGAGAATCAATTTGACATTAAATGCATAACCTAAGATTTGAAATCAAATGGTATGTTACAGCTCCCGTCACCCTGCAACTCCGACGTCTACCCAAGAATGAGTCAGATGGATATGAATGCGATCTCTAGAAGTGTCAACCATTGCTACCAGGTGCTCGTTCATCACTTATCAACCCTTTGTACTCTTTAATTCACACAATTGACAGTTTTCATCATGGTCTCATCTATGAAAATTCTTTACCCATCTGAGGAAATTATATGTGATCGAATTTACGATGCTCATGATCCTCATTTATAGTTTTCCAATGTTAGTGATACATAGAATGCCTTGTTTTCACCCTTTGAGGGTTAGTCAGAACCGTTTGGAAATTTAAGTCATCCCTGGTAGGGTTTACATTAGAACAAATTCCCCATTTCCCAGATATTTTACATAGGGCATCCTCTAACTACTCCGCTGCTAAAAAATCCATCTTAGATGATACCCACTCCCATGTCATCTACAAAATCACACCAAAAGATATTAGGGATGCTTTGGGTCTCTCCGAAGCTCAAATTAAATCCATGATCCCCTTCACTAAATTAGAATTTCTACAAGTGTTCAAGAAAGACGACCTAGAATCCAAATATAAATTGTTCCAAGCCCTTTTGAAAACTCCAGTTCCCTTAGAGACCCTTATCACCCCACTCTCCTCCAAATTGTTCGTAAAACTTGTCAGATCGACCACCTCCCTCTTGAGTCAAATACTAGGTCTTGATAGCGATATCATGGTCTCTGAAGTGATGCTAGGCATCTTCCTTTACCTAAGTCATCTTGAAGTAGGAATTAAGTTCGATGAGTTCTTGGTTGGGGAAATCAATTCCCAGCTTGATAAGTTTCATTTGGGTAAACACTTTAGATATCATGTGTACCTATTTTCCATCATGGTTAGTTCTAACAGGAAGACCCTTGAAGACATGGATCCATAGGTGTTCAAGGACTAGCCCTGGTCCTTTCAGATAATCCAGGACTAGTCTTACACCCTTTTCATTTCCAAGATCGTCATCAGCATTTCTAGATTGTTCAACCCTGAAGAGAAGAGGATATCAGAAATAATGACAATTTCCTTGCAGTAGGAGGGTATAGGAGATTGGTTCCTGATGGAGAAGTATTCAGTGATTAGGGTATATTTTTTTTCAAGTGCCCCTATCATGCTGCCAATTCTCCTGACTCCCTTAGTATTTGCATTGGAAACGATTAGGAAGAGGATTTCTTCTAACGTGGATCATTTTACTTCTCACGGGAAGGATTCCTAGATAAAATACCCTATCAACTCTGGGCCCTTAGTTTTTAATAAGCCAGCAGCGTTACCAATGGTGGAACATGTTTGGAAGGCCATGAACTTTTAGGTGGGTCATGCACATAATTATGATCTTAAGGGGATCATTTCCTAGAGGAGGGTTCAGGTGCAGAGGTTGGTTTTCATTCACTCCATGATCTCTGATTTGTCTCAGGAGGTGAATTCTCTTTCCTATGATTTTCATTGGACTCCTGCAAAGAATATTCAGACACCTCATGAAGTGCAGGGTACAATCTTAGCCGCTCACTTTTCCCTAAATGGTGATAGTAGAAACAAGAGATCTATGTCAGAGGTGGAGGATATGGAATGTGATGAACATACTACTAGAATGAATCCAAGGATAGACATAGATAAGGATGTAATCAACCTAGAGCAGGAATTTAATTTTTATTTGGATTCCCTCAAGACACTAATAGAAGAGGATCCTGCTAAAGAAATCCCTGTCAGAGGGGAGGTTGCAAATCAGATGGTGGTTGCACGACCACTAGTGGTTGGGAAGCTAGTCACTACATGAGGAGAGAGAAATCCCTCAGGGGATCCACATTCAAAGAAGAGGGGAGATGAGGATCCTTTCCTCAATTATTAGACATACTCCTTCACCTCTGCTATTGAAGGACAATTCAAGACTAAGAAGTAGATGTTATATATCTATTGGAAACTCAAAGAGTAGTAAAAAACTAAGGCTTATAGGAAATACAAAGAACTAAGGAATTTTTCAGGTAACAAGGTCTCCTTCACTACTACAAGGAATCTTACAACTAGCTCTCTCAACCTAGCCATCGCTAATGAGGAAGGAGTGTCAGAGGTCGAGTTCAAGATGGACCAGTTCTCAATCCCAGATAATATTTTTTTCCATAAGGGAGTTAGTGATCTCATTTATGCTGACCTGACCAAGGAGGCATTGGCCCATCTCAAGTCCCAAAAGCGGGTGGAAAAATTGGAAACCGAACTGAAGTAGGAGAAGGAAACAAATAAGTCTTGGAACCTAAAGACAAAACTCCTACAGGACTAGGTAGCATATTTTACTGCACAAAACACTTTCTTGCAACCCCTTGAAACTAAGAATCCTATTGCAATAGAGCATCCTATTTCATAAGCCAAACCTCTAGCCAAGATCTAGGATGACAAAAAGAGGATAAAGACACCTATTAGGGACATCCAACTCCCCCCTCAAAGTGTTCAGTTGCAAGGGGAAATTGAGACATTGCAACATGAAGTTTTAGATCTGAAAGGCCGCCTTGTTGTGTTGGAAGCTAACAATCGTACGTGGGAAGAAGAGAAGCGAAAAATGCAGGAAAGGATTGATTAATTGAATGAATACAACACCCATGAATATAATTCACCCACTTCTCTAGTGATCAATAATATGTCTTACATGTCCCTAAAAGACCTGAAGATCACTCAATTGAAGGAGTCCAAGCAAGAGCTTAAGGACAGGATCACTGCAAAGGAAAGTGAATACTTTGCTAAGGAGATTAGGACACTAAAATAGAAGGTATCTAGGTTTGAGGAAAGGATCATAGGCCAAATTCCCCTACAAGGGGATAAGCATCTGCTCTAGGATGCATTGTTAAACAAGATAGCCCCATTAGGGAAACACCTGGTCATGTTGGATGAACAAAAGCAAGCCTCTATGGAAGCAAGCAAGAGATTTAAAATCCTATAATAAATTCTAGCAAACATTTCTAGGGAGGAGGCCATAAGGCAATTACTATCCTAGATGCAGCATCTAGGGAATAACTAATTTCCATGGGGATCACTGACATGATCACAGTTCTAGTGGCAAAAAGAAGGATGAGTACAAAGCACAACCTGTTGCAGAATGAGCTTGCAAAGTTGAAATTATTCAGCAAGGGTTGGAGAAGTTCAAAGAATTGTTTCAGCCCCTATTTCAGAAAGGGTTACCTAATTTTTGGGGTCCTAATGGAAAGATGATCCCTTGGGGAAAGTACATTGAGCTGCTAAATCAAGAAAGATTGAACCATGCAAAGTTTGAGGATATGGATGGAGGGCTAAAGGGAGAAGTAATTGTTAGTAAACTTAGCGAGGAATTTGAGTTGTTGACTCAATTCCGATTGATCAAATCTAGTCTTTCTACTATCATTCATAATCCCTTGATCGATATGGATGTTGTCTTAAGGGATATGTTTGAAATGACAATCCCTACAAATCATCTCTAGAAGGACATACATAGGCTAAGCAATCAATAACTTGCAAGAGAAGCCAACAGCTGAGTTATCAAAAGGTCGTTCAAAGGTGTTCTAAGCATTCCCTTTCATCAGGAGAGCCAGAAGCCCCACATGTCGATATTTCCCATTTTGATTGATCACGCGCATCATAGCGTGCCTTCCCTAATTGTTTTGTGATCATGGAGAGTCTGCCACATCAGATTTTTTTAGGTTTAATAATGTACTTTCGGGTTTGATTCCCGTAATTTAACTAATTTTGATTCCCTGTTTCAAGATATGTCTTGGGGGGGAATTAATCTATAAAGGTAACCTCCATAGAGGAGAAAAGGGGTCGACATTCATTTTTGAAGCCTTATGTGCTTGGCCTTGCAGCTCTATAATTTTTCTTGGAAGTATTAATGAAGAAGTATTTTCTGATTTTCTAAGATTCATCAAGGTGTTCAATATTCAGTTTGTGTTTCCTATATTTCCCATTTTCATGCATGTGTATTCTGCTAATACATTTTTGGATTGTATGTAAGGATTTTGTTCTCTGTTAAATGCTCCTTCCATCATAAATCATATTTTTTTATGTGTTTATAATGGTTGTAATAGAATTCAACCCTTTCTAGGTGATATGTTTCAGATATTAGCCTTGGTCGTTTTATCTGCTAATGGTGTTCCAAGAGATTCATCCATCAATAGGTGTGTCTTGTTTCACTGGGGATTTTTTCTCATTTTTGTCTGTCATATATTCAAGTTATTTAACTGTATATAACACCCACGTTGCCTCAGATGACAAAGAATAATCACTACTCAATTATTGTTGTAACCCCTTGAATGTTTCAACTTGTGACTCCATTTCCCAATGATAGTTTCAATTTTTCTGGTGCACAATCTTAAAAATTACGAACAATTTGTTCATGTCAGATATCTAGCCTTCTTATTGCTCCTTAAAGCTATATGTGTATGTGGGGTATATTTGTGACACTGAGATGGGTGACTAACAATATTAGTCACATGCTTGAGCTCAGACACCATGTTAAAATCGTTGTTCCATTTAGATCATCAAGCAATGAGTCCAAATTATTGATGTAGTGAATAGGAATGAATTATACAAACTGAACAAATCAAATATCACAGGAAACAGACAAGTATTGCTCAGAGAATTACATTATTATCTTCATTACATAATCTGATGTTACATAGCAAAACAATTTGAATTATGAGGAATGAATTTGAATCTCCCAATTGGATGAGAATAACTCTGACTGACTAGCTAACTAAAGATGTCTAGATCAATATTGGAGTCCAAGTAGTTAACTCCCAATGTCAAATCTAGTCAAGCAATCAGTTCAAATCATGTAACTCAGCCTAACTGAAGTGCCTTATCCACATGCATCCATGCATAACTGGTGCTAACTGAACTGATTGTGATCTAACTAAAAGTAACTGGAAAATAACTAAACTTAACTAGTTCCAACTCCAACTGACTAAATGAGATTGTGTCGGGACTCCGAGTGGCTCTTAAAATGTAGGGAATGGCCTAGGAGGCGCCTAAACTTATGCATACAAGTGAATTCAGTGGAAGTTAGCCTCTATCGGTGTTCCCCACACTCTAGTAACCAGTACATGTGGCCCCATTAGGCCAAGTGGACCCAATGGTAATAGTACCCAAATAATTAAATAAAACTCCTAAGGTAGGATAAAATAATCTAATAAACAGTTTGGTCAAGGGAGGATTATAAATCCTAATACCCCCCTGAATCCTAACTTGGACAACTATGGGCCTTGGAAACAAGAACAAAAGTCACCCATATTCAATCTAAAATATAAAAAAAATGTTGCTTAATAAACCAAGGAAATAGGGTAAAACCTCATGGGAAACCCCCCCCTCAAGATAAGCAGAAATCAGGAAATACAAGTTAAAACTTGCAAAATCTTTTGTTGTAATTTGCAGCACTAAGTAGAAACAAAGCAGTATTATGGTTCTGCTATGTAGTAGCATCCTAAATATGTGCATGTGAACCTATGAATCCAAACAAAATTATTATTTCTGGAGGAATCTTCCTCTTTGGAAGAAGAATAGTATGCTCAACTAAATTAGAAATATAGACAGCTGCTGGATGAAAACTGGACCCATGTAGAGAAATTGAAATCAACTAATGAGAGAGCAAAGGTGCTTGAGAATTCAAATAATCTGAGCAAAACCCAAGAAACCGATATGTTTCAGCCTTGAATATAGAACCATGTGAGGTAAAATCAGCCCCAAGTGTTAGACCAAGTGTCCAGGCGAATGCAGAATGTCTCTATCTTTACTAGTTCTGTGAGGAGATGAGCATGTGATCAAATAGATAGGTAGAGAACCTATGGGAATGTGTAGAGTGAATTATTGAGCTCCATAATCTGATATATCTTCAGAAATAATCAATTATTCACAAAATAAAATATCAGCAAACTCATAAGAGGAAATTAACATCAAATCCCCAGCAGCAAGTTTGGAAGAGACTTGCAGTACTTGATTTGTCACACCAAAATTGATGAGACCAGCTACAATCATGACTGAATTCTATTGGAATTTAAAACTTGGACTGAACATTAGATCAGATCCAAAATTCAGGAATGATATCAAATCCCCAGCAACAATTTTGAAGGAGACTTGTGGTACTTGATTTTTCATACCAAAATTGATGAGAGTAGTTTCAAGCATTACTTGAAGCTCTCGAAACTTAAAACCTGAACCAAATAATGTCAGATCATATCTAACTAATATCATATCATATTCAAATAGGTTCATATCATATCCAAGAGTTTTCTCCACCGAGATGGTAGATGTACAATTTTCTCCTTCTGCAAAATTCTGAAAATTGGTGCATGCAATTATCATGTAGGAATTTACTGGAAGCTCTATATAAATAAGAGTGAATAGATCACTCCTAAAATATGATATTATTTCCAAAATATCCATGGTATTACTTATCTTCACACCATCAACATCATTAGAGATAGAGAAATCGAATTCCTCTTCCTTTTCTGAAACAATCACCGGTAAACTATGCATAGAATTTAAAATAGAAGAATCACTAGAGATTTTTTGCAAAGAATGGAAGCAGGGTTTTTCTTCAAGAAAAGAGATTCAAATGTCTTCTTATGGATCATCCATGTGAGGATATGAGATATCAGAGATCTCATACACTTCCTAAGTAGTAGGAGAAGGAGTCACTTCAAGGAGACTTTATTCAATTTGAATTGACTATGAGGAAAATTATGCTTCTTCTTCATGTTCAACAAATTGTTTTGTTGTAGGAGAGGGAATGAACTCATAATGTGGGGTTTTATCTAAACCTCTCTCAACATATGGGATTTTAGGTTCATCTCTCATATGACTACTAGGTCCTCTTGATAGAGGGAAAGTGATGAAGGATTCTCTGAAGGAAACCATGTGGTTGGATGCTCCAGAATCTATCAAATAATCCTTCAACGGAGTGATGCTTGCACGCAAGGCATGAAATTTATCATGTTCTTCAGTATTCTCTTCATCATCATACATCTCTGCACCTTTTGGAAGGAAAATAATGTTTTGTACACATAGATATTTCAACCGGTCGAGGGTCTTCTTCATGCACTAGTCTTCTGAATGAAAACCCCTCATACATAGGGACACTTTTTCTTTTCAAAATTATTATTTTTCTTAGAGCCAAAGGATCCTTCAAAAGTGTTATGATTCTCTTTAGGCTTAGAATCAACTACTTTAGGATCCTTCCCCTTATATTTCCCTTTATCTTGCGCTTTGTTAGATTCTGTCACTAGGAGGGCTTGATCTTTGGAAGTCTTGATGACTCCCATCTGGATCAACTTCTCTTGCTCTTGTATTAAGAACTTGAAAAAGGAATCAAGTGAGGGAATATTCCATTTAGGAATGGAATATCTCCTAGAATGGAAGATTGAGACAAATACAGAATACTCAGGGCCTAGTTTATTGAGTATAGAGAGCACATGTTGCTCATTCTTTCTTTCTTTTCCACACTGACTGCATTGAAGTGAAAGAAACTTGAATTTAGTAAATAATTGTTGCACCGTATCAAAACTACTGGGATGTAAGGATACCAACCCATTCTCCAGAATGTGTCCCCTAATATCATCTTTTTTTCCAAACAATTCTTCATGCTTCTCCCAGGATTCTCTTGGAGTCCTCAAACCTTCAAGGTGGAAGAGTAGATCTATGGATATGTGAGTACATAGATAACTAAAATATTCATCTAAGCGGTTCAGAAACTTGTTTCTTTCAACTGGATGATGGGGCTCAGCCTCTGTACCAAGTATCATCCTAAAGTAGCCATGCTTGCACAAGGCCAGCTGCATATCTTCCCTCCAATCAACATAATTTAAGGGTGTTAGGATACTAGGTGTAGGAGATTGAGAATCCATAATTCTTCGACTGGAAAAGATAATATCTGCACACAAGCTATGTAGCACCTGTAGAATTTCACTGCAAAACACTAAAACATTCAAACTATGTTAGAATCATCCCTTCCATCTCGACATGAACACTTTCTTAGGGTACATCACGACCACACCTCCACTCTGAATAAATTCAGAGGAAGCAAGGCACTCTTTGCAGGACTTCTGTGGAAACCCAGTTGCTTCTAGTGTTCAATGGAGAGTAGACAGAAATGAAGCTTGCTTGAAATGGATTTTACACCATGTCAAAATTGTTCTTCCATTTAGATCATCAAGCAAGATTCCAAATTATTGATGCAGTGAATAGGAATGAATTATACAAACTAAACAAATCAAATCTCACAGGAAACAGACAACTAATGCTCAGAGAATTACAGTATTATCTTCATTACATAATCCGGTGTTACAATAGTGTTACATAGGAAAAGAATTCAAATCATGAGGAATGAATTTGAATCTCTTAACTGGATGTGACTAACTATGACTGACAAGCTAACTAAATATGTCTCAATCAATATTGGAGTCCAAGTGGTTGACTCCCAATGTCAAATCTAGTCAAGCAATCAATTCAAATCAGTTAACTGAGTCTAACTAAAGTGGTAGGTGAGAAAAGGTGCCTTATCCACATGCAGCCATGCATAACTAGTGCTAACTGAATTGATTGTGATCTAACTAAAAGTAACTGGAAAATAACTAAGCTTAACTAGTTCCAACTCCAACTGACTGAAGAAGGTTGGTGTCGAGACTCCCAGTGGCTCCTAAAATGTAGGGAATGGCCTAGGAGGTTCCTAAACTTGTGCATGCAAGTGCATTCAGTGGAATTTATCCTCTATCGGTGTTCCCCACACTCTAGTAACTGGTACATGTGGCCCCATTAGGCCAAGTGGACCCAAATAATTAAATAAAACTCCCAAGTTAGGCTAAAATAATCTAATAGACAGTTTGGTCAAGGGAGGATTATAAATCCTAAAAATACATAGGCTGGGAAATCAACAACTTGCAAGGGAATCCAATAGCTGAGTCAACAAAAGTTCGTTCAAAGGTGTTTCGAGTAGTCCCTTTCATGAAGTGATCCAAAATCCCCAAATGTTGATATTTCCCATTTTGATCAATCACGCGCATCATAGCGTTCCTTCCCAAATTTTTTTGTGATCACGGTGAATCTGCCACATCATAGTTTGTTAGGTTTTAGAATGTACTTTTGGGTTTGATTCCCGCAATGTAACTAATTTTGATGCCCTGTTTCGAGATACGTCTCGGGGACAAATTACTCTATAAAGGTAACCTCCATAGAGGAGAAAAGGGGTCGACATTCATTTTTTAAGCCTTCTGTGCTTGGAATTGCAACTCTATATTTTTTCTTGGAAGTATTAATGAAGAAGTATTTTTTTATTTTCTTAGATTCATCAACGTGTTCAATGTTCAGTTTGTGTTTCCTATATTTCCCATTTTCATGCATGTGTATTCTGCTAATACATTTCTAGATTGTATGTAAGTAATTCGTTCTATGTTAAACGCTCCTTCCATCAGAAATCGTATTTGTTATGTGTTTATAATGGTTGTAATAGAATTTATCCCTTGCTAGGTTCTATATTTCAGATATTATCCTTGGTCGGTTCTTCTGCTAATGGTGTTCCAAGAGATTCATCCATCGATAGGTGCCTCTTTTTTCATTGGGGATTTTTTCTCATTTCTTTTTGTCGTCACTTCAAGTTATTTAACTAAATATAACACCCACGTTTCCTCAAATGACAAAGAATAATCACTACTCATTACTGTTGTAACCCCTTGAATGTTTCAGGCTATGACTCCATTGCCCAATGGTAGTTTCTATTTGTTTGTTGTACAATCTTAAAAATTACAAACAATTTGTTCCTGTCATATATCTAGCCTTCTGATCTCTTCCTTAAATCTATACATGTATGTGGATGATATTTTTGACACTGAGAGAACCCTCTTTGATTGTATAGGCTAGAATACAATCTAAAGATTGGTTTGAAATGATTACCCCAGTGATCTCCTACCACAACCATAGGAAAATCACAAGGTGCTAACACAATCAATGTGTCTTGTATATTGAATCTTTATTATGATCATATGATATTGTCTATCAGATTAGGATTTCATATTGCTCTGATTATCATTGCTTTACATGTGGTCATATTGATTTGAGGAAGGTATAATTTGTTTTGCAGGTCTCTTGGAGCAAGAGTAGCAAGAGGAGGATTGAAGGGAAGCGTGGATCAACCTTCGTTTGTTAAGGTATGAACTTATCTAATCTCTAAATCTTGTTTATATATGCTTGTAGAACTATATGCATCTCTCTTTTAACCCTAGTATGTTGACGGCCTCTTAAACCCTAGCCATAGGAACACATTTCTCTACAACAATAGGAATCAGTAATTAATGTACAAGACCATCTTCTTTGAATAAGGAACATTTAATTAGTAGTTACTCAATGTAAAATGGTCATTTTTATTATAAGTCTCATTAAAGTGGTTGGTACTCATTAGTGATGGACAACGCGTTAGAGAAATTTTTAGGACTAAAATGGTACTCTTAAGGAAAATACTAAAATAAGAGTTATTAATATTTTAATGAAAAAGGAAAAAGAAAAAATCTATCATGTTTTCTTTTTATATCCTTTTATGTTTAATCAATTTTTTTAGTGTGAGCACTCATTATATGCATAATTAAAATCTGCATCCAATGAGCACCTAGTCGGCATACTTTTGATTGACCCTCGATGGAGGAAAACTTGAAATACATTAAAAAAATTTATTTCGTTGAATACATTTTTTAATGTACTTTTATTTTTACCTACCAACGATCTATCAAAAGTATGCAAAGTAGGTGATCATTGGATGCATAATTTAATTATGCATCCAATAAGAGATCATACTCGAAATTAGAGTAAACCTACAAGGAGATAAGCTGAATTTATGATAGAAAACAATTTTTTTCTTTTCCTTCCAAAAATATTTACACTTCTTGTAATATACTTTCTTGATGATGTTGGGTTTAATGATAGGCAAGTTCAATGTGCTTATTATATATAGATTAATTGCATATTGAGGTCATCATGTTTTCACGATATTTGCACATGATTCCATACAATAACACAAATGTGATTTGATAATGCTTTTACCACAACAAAAATTATAGTTATTTCCAATCAGCAAATACTTATTATTGAAATATAAATCAAGGTAGAATTAAGAACATGCCTAGTCAAGATCACATATCTGAAATATATTTGTATGTGGCTTCTCTAGGTAGTAAGATGAACAATCTTACACTGTAGATTCCTTGTTTGATATAGCATGTTGCTAGAGAGATTATAACTTGCATGCAATTGAATATATGTCCATTGGTAAGTAAATGGGACCAGCTAGAGAAGCTAACTAGAAAGATGTTGAATGGAGCTTGGGAGAGAAAATACACAAACAATCATAAGTATATATGTTGTAAGCAATTGATCAACACCCTACTTCTTAAGACTTAGCAATATGCATTAAATGACAATCTTCTCCAAGTTTTCTTGTAACATGAGTCTCAACTATCAATGGTGACTTAATCCCAACCATAAGGTCCTATCCAATACAAACCAACTTGTCCAAACAATAAGAGGAATTCCCAGCAATATGACACCCTAGCAGAAGGTTATTGGTCATGCCTTCATTACAATAGAACCTTGCACCAATCAAGGGATTGTGACCCTTTAACTAGCACTCAATGAGGAATACTAAATCATTGATTTCTCCAAATAGTTAATGTCTATCAAATATGAAGAGTCTCTTCAATCAAATGTTTGCAACACTTCATATGAAGCCTCGGTATTTGGAAGGGGGATGTGGCTCATACCAGAGTGAAATCATGAATTTGGGTGTCTATTTTTGGGGGGGTTACATGAAAAGCAGTGTTGTTTTTCCAAGTTTCTCAACTTCGAGCAAAGAAAAATTAGATTTGTATTTATAATTTCATTTTTTAGTAAAAACAAAAGTTGTATAGAATTGTGTTAGCTTTCAATCGGTTATTTTTTAGATTTTTTTAATTGGAATTTGATATGTCATTTTTGCAAGTGTTTGATAGTATGTTATTAATTAATGAAATTATGATAATTAGTCATGTTTTTTTACACCGGTTTATTCATTATTCAACTATTGTTCATTAAAAACAAAATATGTTATGATGATCTAGACAGATTGTACTAAAGCTTGTCTATAAGTTTGTATCCAACAAACGCAGCAATAATTATTAGAATTTTTTGAAGTGGACCAATCTGAAAAACTACCATAAAACTGGCATGTTTAGTTTGGCAAATCACCTTCCCTAATTTCCAATTCAAAAAAAAAAACTAAAAGTACCATTTTGAAGACAACACATCAATGTTGGCCACCATGATTTTTCCAAAATTTTTTATCATGTCTTTAAGAAGTTATTGATTTTTCATTTCAATGAATTCTATTAAATTTTGAAGCAATCCACACACCTTCTAAAAAATATAATAAATAAAATTAGTGGATCACACCAATTTCAACAAAATTCGCATCTATAGAAAGTAGATTGAATTATGCAACTAATGGTATTATTTGTGAAAAGAAATTGTAAGCATTTGATATGATCCGAGCTCTCCAAAATTGGAAGAAGAGTCATATATGGGATGGAATTCCATTTTTGAAATATTACAGGTTTTTGGCCGAACTAATCTTTTGGCCGAAAGTCCTCAAATGTTTGAACGAAAGTTAGATTTTATGGACAGAAAATAGTTCGATCGAACTAATAGTTTGGCTGAAAATCTCTATCGAATTTGTTCCGCCGGCCAGAAAAAAACTTGAAACAGTTTTTCCAAACACTGTTTCGTTACATGAACTTGAAACGTTTTTACATTTTTCCGAAACACCGTTTCAATTCTTTATTTATATGAATGAAGGCTCAACATTTTACACAGTTATAGAAGAAGGAAGGCTCTCTTTTCTGGTAAGTATTCTTAAAACTTATCTGTTAAGGTGAAGGCTATTTTTATTTGATACCAAACATTATTTTGAAAATTTGTTGTCTTTTTTCTTTACGGAAGATGTTTCTGGAAAATATTTTATGGTCCAATTTTTCTTAAAAATTCTGCACCAATTTAGTCTATGGTACATTTTTTTAAAATATTTTGAATAATATTTTATGGACATATTTATTTTATATAACCTTGCCTTAAACGGGTTAATTATCAATTTTTAGTAGTCATCTTTTAGCCTTTTAACTAGTAATTTATATTTAGTGAATGCAGATTTATACTCGTTAATTATACTTTTATAACATTTAAATAAACTGTAATTTTTTTGTAATTCACGTGGCCTAGAAGTGCCAAATTTGGTTGATAACCTTCCTTGTAGCCATTATCACTACTTTTTGTAGTCATATTGTTTGAGGTGGATGACTCTTACTTTTATTGTATTTTTATAAGGTGAATTTTTTTCTTTGATGATTAAGATTCTCTCGAGGGAAATTTATTCTAAGTTGAAGATATACATTGAATAATCATGGGCAACAAAAAAACGCGAAAGAGGAAATGTGATCGCACTCGAGATGATGCCTTACAAAATGAAAAGCAAAAAATTAGATACCATGAAAAAAAGAAACAAAAGAACACAAATATTGAAGACATCGCTAATGATGATGTAACTATATACTTGGATCAAAATGTTGATGATATGAATGTTCAAAATCAAAATCAAGAATAAATTGAACCAAGTATGTACGAATATTGTAAATTTGTTTAAAATGCAGTAACGGGGTTTTGGGTGCATCCATGGAGGTGGGTAACAATTTTTGGCAACAGATTTTCGGCAAAATGCAAAAAGCGCACCCTCAATCGAGGGTTTAACAAGCGCTCGATCGAGGTTCTTTTAAACCCTCGATCGATCTCTTGTTAAACCCTCGATCGAGGTTTTGATACCTCGATCGATGGTTTACCAAGAGCTCGATCGAGGGTTTAGCTAACCCTCAATCGAGGTAGTGACCTCGATCGAGCTACGGACCTCGATCGAGCTTCATACCTCAATCGAGCTTCCTGTTTTTAAAAAAAATTATAAAAAGGGTCGCATGCACCTGCTGCCATAATCCATTTTGCCACAAAAATCCCCCAATCAAACACATACCTCGACCGAGCTTCTGCGTCCCCGAACACGTCGCCCGTGCGGCCACACCCCCGGAGACCTCAAACAACTAACCACGCATGCCATGCCCTCTTTCACCAGAATGTCGGAGGAGAGAGGTAACCCTCATTGCTTGTTTTTTGAAATAGAAATGGAATTTTAATTTTTTAATTAAGTTTTAAAATGTTAGATTAAAAGTGAAAAAAAATCATTATTATAGATGTTTCTAGGTTTTTTTTTTGCCTAGTATGTTTGCAATGTGTACCAGCAAGCAGAAATGCTGCCGGTAACGTTTAAAATATTTATAAAATTGAAATTTGTATTTTATTTAATATTTAATATTTTGTTTTATATATATTTTGTAAACCGGCAGCGTTTATGCTGCCGGTTTAATTTTTAAATGAGATCCTGAAAAGAAGAAATGTTGCCCGAATGTTTTCAATCCTTCGAGAATACACAGAGGATTGAAAAAATCAAAACCCTAGACGCGAGACAATCATGAACCTTAAACCAATGTAGGCATTTATCTAAACAACGCATATATTTTGCTTTAAATATTTTGATCATATATATTCAAATTTAAATATTTTAAAATATATAATTAAAATATATATATATATATAGACATTTTTTTTATTTTAGTTTATTGAAAAATATATTTATGTATTTTAGTTTTTTTGAAGCTCAAACAAAAGCATGGATTTTTTTTTTCGAAGGAAAGAAACACACACACACACATATGTGTGTGTTAAATATATATATATTAACATATTTTGATTTTCATTTATTGAAAAATGTATTTATGTATTTTAGTTTTTTTTAAGCTCAAACAAAAGTATGGATTTTATTTTATTTTTTTCTAAGGAAAGAAACATTTATAAATAAATGTGTAAATTTGAAAAAAAAATCAAATTAAAAATTTAATATAATTTTATGATTTAAATTTTTTTAAATAATATCAAATTACAAAATTAATAGAAATCCATAATTTAAGATAAAATTATATTTTTGATATTTTGTATAAAAAATATATAGATTTATATTCAACATTTTGAAAATTATAAATTATAAATTTAGAATATTTTAAAATAATAGTAAATATATTACTAATAAAATATATAAATTTATACATTAAATTATGGGAAACTGGAATTGTAATTTAATTTTTTTTAAATGGATGAAATTTTTTACATAATTATAATTTTAAAAATTAATTTAAAATTAAAAATATCTATAGGAATTAGTTTAAAATCCCAAGTATTTTTAACTCATTTCCACCCCATCAAAAACTCACAAAGCATTCCCTATAACATGAAAAACCTTTAGTGACTAGAATTCAACTCGTATTTTAGGAAACTTCACCCAAATAACTACCACATGTCCATAATCTCAAATTGAACAAGAAATAAAGGAGTACTCAACATTATGAAAATAAATCATAACCCCGATCACACCACATATTAGATAGTCTTCTTCACACCACCTTCAAAGAAAAAACAAAAAACTCGTCAATCGATTTTGTTTTGTAAACTTTTTGGTGGATTTTTGAATAAGAGATTTTTACTCATATCCATATATAGAGTTACTTGTACATTGAGTTATCTACAAAAAATCATTTACTATGCCTTATTTCATGCAGATGCATCTCTACAGTGGGGATCTTTGGTTTGTCAAAGGAAGAGCACTGGCGGATCTATGACCATTCCTCGCCCCAGAGCTCGATGAAGGACTCGTAAGTATACAATTGTGCATGATGTACTCTTCGTTGTTAGTTACATCAAATTAAATTTTTTCACATGTGTATATTTAATCATAAACTTACATGTCTCTATTTTCACAGGTTCACCTAGGTGTTCTATGCCGACATACGCTCCTGCTGGGGAGATGAGCGGCAGCCGCTCTGTGCATGTGAGTGACGAGGATCAGGATACTGTTGGTGTCGATGGGGAGGTTCCCCATGAGACAGGTACATTAAATGCATATATATGTTTCTTTCAGTTATTAGTACCTTTAATTTATGTTTTCATATAACATTAAATGTTATCAGTACTAACATTTGTGTTTTCATCTAATTTTTAGATGCTGCACAACATGGCGTCAACCCTCCCGAGGAAGCACCATGGGAGGATGATATCACACGTATCACACTACAAGACATTACCACGTAGCATGCGTGTTTGCAGGAAAACATCAAGACCATTCCTAAGAACTCTCCCGCATCACGTTTGATGGAGATGATGTTAGAGGAAGTAGACAATCTACTGAAGGTCTACAGGTCCATTGAACCATTGAGTTCTCTTTGGGCCTCTGCATGTCAGAGAAGAAGGACCACTGTGAAGGGTCCTGATGACTGGGCCACAGTGAGAGATGCAATAACTGGCCATGATGTGAAGGGAGCATTATTTGATATCCCTCTTGACCGCGCCTCTGGTCAACCACTTAGACTCAAGGAGTTTAAGCTAGAGGCTGCAGCGCCTTATGTATATGACAGGTTCATTGGAGTGTGGGACATGTTTCCCCACTGTGACCAGGTCCCACTATACTTTTCAAAACATATCTATGTAGATTTTGTCCTGGATATGCACCCATATTACACTAGCACACCATCGAGCTTCTATGGTGCTGGTGGGGGACGCAGTCATGCACGTCCTGGGTCTAGGAGAGACCCTGCATCTCAGCCAGAGCCAGAGCCATTGGTAGGTCACCATACCATGACCATGCTTAGGGTTGATGATGTAGCTGCGTCATCTCAGCTAGTGATTGAGGAGCGTGGTGCATTGGCAGAGGCGACACTCATGACAATGCATTATGGCATGATGGTTGTGTAGGAAAAGAGATGCAAAGCACCCACTACACCTGCAGAGCCTGAGTTACAATGGGTGGATGATGATGTTCTCAACCTTCTTGATCACGACTCAATGATGCAGTATGCTATAATGGCACGCGATGCATATTTTATACTGCATCACAGATGCAAGCCTCGACCAATGGGACAGGTATATCTTTATTGTCATCATTTGATTGTCATTGTTTGATTGCTATGATTGTCAGGTATATATTTTTTTAACTAATACTTTGCTTTGTGTTAGACCTCTATGCAGGAGTCCAATTTCATGGAGGTCCTGTTTGGTAGTGATGCATTTGTTTGAGGTCTCGTTGCAGTTTTGTTTGCCCATGTCGATGAGGTATGTGTTAACTGTCATCGTAAATATGAATTTCTAAATTCCATTCAATTGTTTAACATGCAATATTTTGGTTTGTTCCAACTTTCCTTATTTATGTTGTTCATATTGTAAAGGATAGAGGAAATGGCATTGCACATGATTCTACACAGCCTCGCTTGAGTCCTACTCATGACATGCCAATCGACGAGGTACTAGTTATCACCTATTCGAATTGTTTGCATATTTATGTTCATATTATAATTTACATGTTCAAATTGTAATTCTTAAGTTCAAATTATAATTCATTAATATAACTATTTTCATGCCATGGAAACAGACACAGACAAGGGAAACTACAGATGAGGGTGTTGAAGCCGCCATGATGTTTACATATGAGTGGGTTGCCGCTCATCGACTGGGTCCCGATGAAGGATCGTCTCGGCAGATACCCAGCCTCCCAGACCTGAAACTCAACTCAAGTGAGGTGAGTTCATAGATTTGTGTTTCATATATATTTTTAATTTTTTCTCACATCCTGTACATGTAATTTAAATATGTGTTATGTAACTGACTTGCATAGTTCACAGTTTTAACTTCTGTAGTTCTCAGACCTAGGCAATTTTCTGTTTAATGTGCATGACCAAGACCAGGGGCGTAGTGCAGCTGGCAGTAGTTTCCATGATGGTCAATCTCTCGATCAATGGTGTAGGAGTGATTTGTAGACTGTTAT
>LPNX010838561.1:49065-72146 GCA_001517045.1 Pseudotsuga menziesii | reverse complement strand
AAATTCTAAAGCTTGCCACCTAGACCTGTGGGAGTGTTTAATGTATTTGTAAATTTGACTTTGAAACTTGTCCATGAAGTCTGAAATAGGAATATCATCCTTAAGAAAGTCGATCCTCTTAGATGGAACATGCGAAGAAGATGATGGATTCATGGAGACATACTCATATATCTTCCACTTAACTGTGATACCTGACAATACAGGGTGTGTTGGATCGATAGAAAACTTCCTATGGAACAATCCCAAATCACCACATTCATGGCATCTTCTCCCACCTACACACCTTTTATTGAAAAACACATTTTCAAGATTCCTATTGCATAGTATCATAGAAATAAAATCCCACACTGTGTGAGGAGCTAGTTCACCATCCCAATGTTTTTTGCAAAAATTCACAAATGTGTCATAGCATAACTGGAATTCAACGTGGTATTGACAACAACAAGTGTCCTAAATCATATTCAGGCTAATATACCATGGTTTCAACTGACTAAACATGGTAAATGATATCTGGAAACTGGGATTTGATTCTTTGAATTCCTCAAACAAAGCAACTCCTGTCATCTCCATAACATGCTTGCAATGCTCCTTATAAATGCCTCTGCCAAAACATTTTCGCAGGACATGTTTTCGATCTTGTATAGCACGATAATGGTTGTCCCAATACTCTATCACCTTCTCTCTGATTCCCTCTTCCATCATGTCTTTATATGCTTCTCTGCATATAAGAGCCCAACAAGCAACTTCATCATTTTCATCTATCTTTACCCTGAATTTAGTATATTTGTGCAGTGTTTTCTTGAAACGTGGAGCAGCTTTGACATTGTTGCAACCATTCAATTTCTTGAGGTGCTTTGTGCCACAATAGCAATTGTAATTTCCCTACGAGCAGCGCTAATATCGGTTTTTATTGACTTTCCAAATGCAGATAGTGCAGTTGTTACATTTTTTGTTACATTCTCACATGCATTTTTATTTTTAACATCCTTAAAACCCAACAACTTTGTGGCACGTTTCAATTTTTTGTGTTTATCAATCCATGTAGGATTTGAGATTATGTAATCACTAATTGATGTTCAAAGTACAACTTGATTATGTTACTAACATGCTCTCTGATTGTCCGATCAGGGGTTAGATTTCCAAACTCTTCTTGAGTGGCATCATCCAACCCTCTTAAGCAATTAGCAGCCATTCCAACATCATTGAAGTGCCCAACTACTCTTGAGAAATTAGAGGGTGCACGATCTTGTGATGGTTGGCCAGGATCTAGCAATAAACAAATACAAACTCAAAAATAAATTAACAAGCTCAAGAATAAATACAAATAAATCCAAGCTCAATAATAACATTTTATTTTACTTATCGTATTTCCATTGTTAATTAAAAAATTAGCAAATAAATTATACAAGCTTGAATAATATTTTATTTTAAGTTTATCATATTGCCATTGTTTGTTAACAAATTAACAAATAAATGCAAACAATGGTGGTTGTAGTAGTAACTAGAGATGAATATGGACCCCAGTTTAAATTGGCTTCCTAATGGTTAAAAGGTAGTCACTTGGCCACCAAGGTTGTCTCAGGCTTGAGTATTTGGGCAGTACCCCTCACTTCACGGCGTAGGTAAAACTGCTAACCGCTTGGCCACAAACGACAGCTCTTTGGTTTTCCTCACAGGTGGGAATTTAGTCAATCCAGTAGGGGTTGTTTCCCTTTTCACTTGGCAGGTCCTCTCATTGGCTAGCTACTTCGGGGTTCTTGTGGTACTCCTCATAATGAGTTTTAGGGAAAATCCCAAGTACTTCCCACAGTTGTTGTGGATGAGACTTATGTCCCAATCTGGATGTTATTAAGTAAATTAGGTTATTAAGTATGATTCCTAGTCATTTGTACAAGATTGCAATGTAATGTAATTGTAATTGTAAAATTGTAATGTAATTGTAATTGTAATGTGATTGTAATTGTAATTGTAATGTAATTATCATCATTATCATCATTATCATATACTAGAATACAATTATGTTCAAGTTTATATTAATGCCCTTGATTCACTTGGTTGATGTTATAGTTTCATAGGTCTATTTGGTTTCAACTAGGATGTTGAAATCTTATCAGTTTATACAATTAGAATCATTTTTTCTTATATATTTTTCAGAATGCACCCAAGATCTACTTTGAGAGTTAAATTCTTCGAGCATGCCTTCCTTACAAAAACAAACAATGAACACATTGTATGTGGCAGAATGAGGGCATATATTGTTGTTGAAGACTTTATATAAGGGATTCCTAGTGCCATCCAACTTTTCTTCCATATACATAAACTATATACTTGTATAAATTAGGCCAAATATGCCCCAAGAAAACCCACACCAACTCAAAATAGTGTTCTAAGTTTTTTCTTGCTTGACCTTGTAGGTCTTAATCAATGGTGACCTCTTATATCTTAATCTGTCCTATTTTTAAATGCTTACCATAGATACAGAATTTCATAATTAATAAGGTGTCCATATTGAATTCTCCTTTGTTATATTTCCTTCCTCTTCTTATTGTCTCCTTGATATAAAGCATGCAGTTTTGAAAAGAATGACCTTAGGAATTAGTCCTACACATTGAACATGAAGGAAGGAGAATATGTTACTAAATTTACGATTCACGTTCAATACGTGGAAGGATAAATTGATTGTTATTAGACTCAATATGGAGGAAAATTACATTTTTGGACTAATGATCAATATATTGACAAGTGTTTCAATCTTCCTCTACTAGAGTTAATATGTTACATAAGGAAATTGATTTTTGTTTAGATTAACTATGCAATATCTTATTGACATGGTATGTGTTTCTTTGAGAACATTGTTAAATAATCCATGCATATTAATGTGCTTCTATGAGATTGTATTGTGAAGTAGAATCCAATAGAGCGTCAACCTTGGTCTTCATGATATGGATGTTGATATGGAAGAGTTGTGCCATCTCCTTCTCTTCATTATGATGAAGGATACTTAGATTCACCTCCTTATGCACTGGAGTACAACAAATACTCTTATATACATGTCTAATATTATGTCTACCTCTTTGCTTGAATATGTTATGTAATGTAATTTGTAAAATTGTAATTTGAACACTATGAAAATGTTCATATACATGTGAATATGAAATTAAAATTGTACACGTTTAAATTTAAAATTGTAATTGTTTAATGTAATTAGAGATCATCATTATTATTTAATGTAACATGCAAAATTGTAATTTGAACACTATGAAAATGTTCATATACATGAATGTGAAATTAAATAAATATTAAAATTGTAATATAATTGTAAAATTGTAATGTAATGTAATCATGTAATCATTGTAATGTAATGTAATTGTAAATGTAATGTAATAATGTAATGATTGTAATTTAATGTAATTGTAAAATTGTAATTGTAATTGTAATGTAATTATCATCATTATCATAGTGTAATGTAAAATTGTAATTTGAACACTATGAAAATGTTCATATGCATGAATATGAAATTAAAATTGAATATTAAAATTGATGATGACGAGTGCAATCAACTCCCATTGAGAACATTCTTTGTAATTTTTTACATAAAAATTTATATATATGTGAGTCTATATTATGCAATATGAAATTATAAAATTATATGAAATTACATGAATATGTAAATACTAAATTATACAATTTAATTACAATTATAAATACATATATATTCATACATGCACATACAATGTACATATAACTTTATGAATTAATTACAAAATTATAATAAATTCTAAACTTGATTTAACACATGTACATGTATATATGTAAAAATTATGAACTAGAGTTCACTATGAAATTAAATATATGAATATGCAATTTATAAAATTATATGAATATGAAATTATACAATTTACATACAATTATGAATACATATATATGAATTCAAACATGCACATATAGTTTATATAATTTTATGAATTATTTACAAAATTATATTTACATTCTAAACAATTTAACACACATATATATATAAATTATGAACTAGAACACTATGAAATTAAATATATTATGCAATATAAAATTATATGAAAATATGAATGAAATTATATGAACTATATCACTAGGAAAAAAAATAATAGTTATGAATATGAAATTGCATAACTTTTAAATTAAATACCAAGATTGTTAGCAATGGCATTTGATTCTCCCATCATAGTTTGATTTGCAACTTTTTCTCCTCTCAAGATTGCTCTTTTTTTCCTCTTTCTTTCTCTAACTTTCTCTCTTATTTCTTCGGTGTTGATTTGATCCCTACTAGATATTCTACTTCGACGCTTTTTGCTTCCCATTGTGATCAAGATCAACAGTCCAAATTCACACCTACAACAATATGTAAACACAATACACAATACACAATGCTAAATTTGCATTAGAACACAAGCATTGTTTCAAATTGGTTAGCCAATTGTGAATGATAAAATTAGTAAGATGTTTATGTATTATGTTTATATAGAATTTATTTAGGAATTCGGGTGGGAAATGATGTTAGGAAGGTAGTTGAAATGACACTAATGCCATCAATGCTTAACTTCATTCCTGGCCACTTTTGTAATTATTTTTAAGATTATAAATAGCTCGATCGAGCTATTTATAATTTTCTCGATCGAGGGTTTAACATCGAGATTTGGTTAAAACCTTGTTCGAGGTATTTTAAAACCTCGATCGAGCTCCAGAACTCGATAGAGGGCCTGAAAAACAAAAATTCATCCCTCTTACAGGAAAATCAATGTTTATCTGTGTCTTCTAGGGGTGTAAACGCTGCCATTCATGGCACACAACTGAGCAGAGATCATACCAATAGATTCATCCTCTATCCATTGAGGTATCATGCATGTGTTTTGACATTCATATGGTTTTTTTTTAATTAGTTCTAAAACTTACACTTAGAAAACCTGACAACAACTTCGAAGCAACTCAAAGAAAAATCTACAGGGTAAAAAATACACATCCAAAAATTTTGGAAAAATACATAGCCCACATATCGACGCGTCATCTTCAAAAGGGTATTTTTGGTTTTTCAATTTTTTAAAATAGTGAAAAAAAAACTGGGATGGACACACGTGTATAAAATGATGTTGAAATCAGATGTGGTCACTTTCAAAAAACAATAAATAATTGTATATTGCGAAATAAATTAATAAAAAAATATGCAGACCACAATACATTTTGTGTAGATCATGCTCGTATATATATTTTTTAAATTATTAATGTAAGATTGAATTATTGGGAATGGACACGAGCCACTTATTAACTTCTTCAAATTTTAAAGGTCACACAGTTCATTAAATGCAAGATTTCACACATTAAATGACATCAAAATATTTAAAAAAAATATCATTGGGAAGGCAACATAATATTCTACAATTTGTTTTTTTACTGCAAGTTGAAATTCACATGGAATATATGCGTTTCGAGGGCTTCTATCTAGCACATGAGTAAAAAATCAGGTTTTCATTGCCAAATTTGGCCAAAAAGTGTTACCCACCTTCATGGAATCACCCTTTTGTAAATGATGTATTTTTTAATATAATTTCCAAATGCAGATACAAATGTTGAAGATGTTGAAGACATTGAAGAATCACAAAACGATGCAAATATTCAATCCAATAGAAGTAATGTATATATATATATATATTTGTTATTAAAAGATTTTAAACCATGTAATTATAATTATAATTACGAGTCATATTTTTATGATTCAAGTTGAGTATATTTGAAATATTCTAAATTAAAATTGAAATTGAAATTGAAATATATATAGGTGGCTTCATCATTGATGACGACATGTTACAAAATGCTGATAAAGAAAAATTTGGAAACATGAAACCTGACCATATTGTACGATATCGTGCTGAAAAGATGCATGAACAACTTATGGAAAAAGAATCAGTGGCAACACAAGCTCAAATTTTGAGGTGTTTGTTAGTCTCCAAGAAGTTGAAGGAAGCTTGGTCATTATTGGGTAATCAAAAGAAGACAAAAGATTCAAAGGTGAAGAAAAATGTGTTTGAAAATATATCCAATGTAATAAAAATGATTGGAAAATCCAGAAAGAAAGATACTAGTGTTGCACATAGAATAATACAAACAACGATTATTTCATCTAGTACTAGACAAAAATGTTTGACAATGAAGATCGCAAAGGTTATCGGAACTTTGCAGAAAACATTGTACAAATATAACAAATTTCGATTACAAATAGATGCAAATGATGAGCTTGCTTGTTGGGAAATTATTTGTAGACAACCTCATCAAGATAGGGTCGGTGAAAGTGTTAAAGCTATGATGCATGAATATTGGGTGGCAAATTCTCGTGTTTCACCAAATGCAAGAGACGTGATACGACGTAGAATATCTCAAAATCAGTATGAAATCCATCCAAAACATATATTGGAGATGACTCAAATACAATTTTTCAATAAATTCAAAGATGAACACAGTGAGTTGAATCTGTCAATCAATACATTTGTACAACAGAAGCCATGGTATGTTAGACCTATCACTATTCGTGACACATGTTTTTGTTTCTATCATGTTGAGTTTGAATTATATTATGACACATTCCTTCAGTTTGGTAAAACATTTTGGTCGAATTCACCTCCTTCCATAATTCATTCTTTTATATCTGAAATTCTATGTGAAAGAGATAGTCACGATATTTTTTACAACAAAAGATGTGTTGGTGGAAAGAAATGTGATAATTGTGGAACTCTAGATTTATTCCACCATAAATATCCTATTGATATTAACGATCAATCATTGTCAGATATCACAGTTGATTGGAAGAGATACGAATATGTCACGTATTCCCACAATTCTACAAGTTCTTCAAACGCTCTTTCAAAAAGAATAGATTTACAAAAAGATAAAATCAATGTTATAGAGTTTTTGAAGAAGTTTGAAAAAGAAATTTATAAATACATAAAACATTCACATAGAGCACGATGGAAAGAATTGCAATTCAAAAAATCACGTGATGTTTTTCCACAGGGAACTATTTTTTCTATGGCTGATTTCACAGAGAATTACACATTTGAAGCACAAAAAGAAATACAGAGTGAATATTATCATTCTGACCAAGTTTCTATATTTGTCCATGTTCTATATAGACATGCTCAACAAAATGTTGATGATATAGAAAGCACGAATGACAATCAACATGTGATCAAGGAATACCATTTCTATATCAACAATGACCGCACGCATGATACACATTATGTACAACATTGTTTTGATATTATTTATGGTTCATTGAAAACACGTGGATTTGTAATGAATGAACATTGGATATGGTCAGATGGATGTGCAAGGAAATTTAAATCTTCACGATCATTCTTCTGGCTATGTCACCTTCATAAAAAACAAAAATGAAACATCATTGGAATTGTTTTGAAACTGGTCATGGAAAAGGGGAGCGTGATGGTGCTGAGGCGTGTGTAAAATGATCACTTCAAAGGTATCAAATGAATCATTATGTCGATCGATTTGTGTGTTCTAATCAAGTTGTTCAATGGTTTCATTTAAATCTCAACCATGATTACAATCAATGATCAAAAGATGTGCGCAGGTATGAACTTTGTTTTCAAAACATAATTATTCAACTTAGAATGACTTTAATATTTACATCTACTAACATTTTATTCACATGTACATGTAAAATTGTTTATGTTGGACAGGTTTTTTTGGCATATTGGAATCCAAGATATAGACAAATCAATCCCATATGATGCTAGCACTATTCATGGAACTCAATATTTACACTCAATCAAAACAAAAACCTTCCAAAATGTGTTTTCATTTGATAGTAGGAAGCTAACATGCTTTTTTCCTATTTGCATGGAGGACACTGAATCAATAGAGAATTGTAAAAACATCAATGACAATTATGTTAAACCTTGGAAATACAACGAAATTAATTTAAAAGGAAAAATGCCACTCGCAAGATTTTAAGAGTTGGAATCAGAGGACAGTGCAATATCAACTCATGGTGATAGAATTTTCGATTTGGTTAGAGAAGGTAATTTTATGTATATATACTAAATACTAAATTTTTATATTTTTATTTTAAAGGTTTTTTTGAAATATTTAATGTTCTTAATTATGTGTAGGAGATGTAATTGTTGTGGTTGCACCCATAGACAACAATGAAAATGTAAGATATTATTTTATGCGATGCGCATAGAGAAAGATGAAATTATTGGAGGACTATGATGACAAAGGTTTTATATATGAAAGAGGGTCAATTCTATTAAAAGGTTTTTTTTTCAAGAAACATATCAAACTGAAAGGGCCATTCACTTTAAAGACTAACCTGATGTCATATGCTGCCAATATAGTTATTTGGTATGCGTAGCTCCCATAAAGTTGATAGAATTTAAATCAAATAAAAAATTCAAAGCTAGAAGATGGAAGATGTCAAAAGTTGATCATGAAAGAATAGTTGAAGACGGGATTCCTTTAAGATCTTGTTTCTAATTTGAATCATGTTGAACATGATACATACTTTTTACATGAAGGACATCTTCATTGGTTTTATAATTATGACACTCAAATAGAGTGATTATTGATAAGTTCTGAGCTATATTGTTTTGATGAATTTTTAAGCACATTCGTTATGAAATTGTCAAATTATAAGATCTGTTCCTTTTTTAATCTTAAATATGATAAACTATTAGATTAGATTGTTGAACTTATGTACATGTCAAATTGATTAATTTTACTTAAATATGATATCAAGTTCTTACATTGTTGAGCTTATGTCCATCAAATTGAGGAAACTTATAAAATATTGTTCTTGCATTGTTGAGCTTATAGCTCATTGTTCTTAGATTGTTTAGCGTATGTATATATCAAATTGATGTAAATTATATGATATATTGTTCTTGGATTGTTAAACATATGTACATCAAAATGATCTGTATTAATTTTATAACGAAATTGATATGTACAATTGTATAAATTCATAACATACAAACATTCAATATTAACATTACTAAATATTAAAAATCATTACTAATGATTGAATTTGCACAAAAGAGGATTGTGAAATAAATTCATTTAAAACCAAAATCATTTAAGATACTAATTAAATCATTTATGTAATTAAATCAAAGATACTAATTAGTATCTTAAGATACTAATTTAATCATCATGTAAGATACTAATTACATAAATGAAGTAAGATACTAATTACATTGATCCTCAACCAAAACGAAAACAAAAATTTAGAGTGAAGATCGCAATTACATGTATGCTAAGACGGATTATAATTGAAAGGGTTGTGAATGAATTATCATGTTATCTCAAGAGAATTCCTCATAATGCATAAATATCATGCAAAGTTCCCTAAGAAATGGATTGGATATCCTTTAGATATTTTTTATGGATCTAGATCTATCATAATGTTCACAACAAAGGCATTTGGTTCAATACAATGAAAGATCAAGGTAGTATATTAATTTCTCATACACCTTCACTTGGATTTATTCTTTTTTCTACTAGCCACATTTAATTGATCTTATAAACAAAACCATTACTTCATAAATCTACTGAGAATCACCTATTATTTCCATAGATTAGGTAGAAGTACCTTCCCTTTTCTACAGGAAAAGGTTTACTTCTCTTTCTTCAATGTTGCCATGTAAAATTTCCTTCCATTTACTGAACAAACAAAGGAAAGGAATGGCCAAAATTGTAGAGGTTATCTTTAGAATTCAATCCAAATATGCCAATGTAACTAAGCATTTTTCTCAACAAAATATCTTTGGCCCATCAAGAAAACACAAATTTAGAGCATTTTTAAACACAAATGGTTGAATTTTTACTTTATTTATCATATTCCATACATCCATTGTATCTAAACAGTCACAATTAAATATTATATTTTCCAATTTTAAATCCATCACATCCAAAATACGATACATTAGACCATTTTCTTGTCTATGATAGTTAACCGTTTGATCAACACTAAATATAGCCTCTTAGTATTCTTAGTCAACATTTACTTTAATATTACAAACTTTGGGCACCTTCCTGAACATGAGCATGAATATCCGTGAGTCTAATATATCATGTTGTATCAAATGTCAAAAACTAGGTCAAAAGCTAAACAGGTTGCCCCATGATAATTTACACATTAGGCATACGTGGATAAACCCTTATTCTTGTTCACTAAATGTGTGTGCTCTAAGAAATTTAGGGTTCAATGAGCAAGAAATAACCCTCCAAATACCATATTTCTTACCAGCCATTAATGTTGTTCATGTGATGTAAAACATATCCCTCTACCATCCAACTACTTTAGGTCTTCAAGCTCCCAAAGAATTGAGTTAGCTACTATGTAAGTGCTGATTTGTTTCAGCTAAAACAATTCATATTTATTGGTACGATATACACCATAAAATAGTCCACCAACTAGGATAAATCATGATATTAATTATCTCAAGAATAATAAGAAACTTCATTGCTTGGATTTTGCTAGTGATTACTTCAAACCAAGCTCAAAATTGGAGTATGAATGTAGGTTCAAGGATATTCAACATTTCCCTATTGCCACTAATCAACAACTATACAACTTACCAAGATATGGTAAATTTCCTTTATATTCATTTATTCTGGACTATGCATTTATGAGAATATTGCATCCATTATACCTGAAATTTTAATTTAAGATGCATTCACTATATTCCTAAAGATACAACAGAATCTTCACTAGTATTTTCTAACTTAATATCATGTATTTTGAGACTGCAATGACCACAAATCTATACCTAAAGGCTTCCCAAAATATATGTCCCAAATATTGTAGAGGGTTGTTGCAGCTGCAACCATCCTCCCCAAATTTCTTAAATTTTGGGCCCCTCCGCATTGTTTAGCGTTGTTTTTTAATCATTGGATCCTTGAATCTTTTTGCCGTGCTTTATTTTCGGATGATTTTCAAGCATCGACCCTCGGCCTATTTTCAAAAGTTGCTCGGGTTTGGAATTGTTGTTTTAACCGTTGTTGAATTTCAGAGTTAGCATTTTTATGCTGTGATCGAAGCATATTTTATCTTGATCGGAAGCTGTAGCTGTTTTTGTTTCCGCCGTTGCGGCTCCCAAACCAGTTGGCTACCCGAAGTCCAAAGCGCTCCGCCCTCTGATGCTAGTTGTATGTCTTTAACCTTTTGCTTCCGTCGTTGCGGCTCCCAAAGCACCTAAGCGCCCGAAGTCCAAAACGCTCCGTCAGCCGACGCGTCAGTCTTTTAGTCGCTTGCCCGTACCTTTTTCTTCTTCCGCCATTGCGACTCCCAAAGTGATTAAGCTTCCGAAGTGTAAAACCTTCCGACGTCCAATGGAGAGTTTTCCCACCCGTGGGTCGCGTATCCTTAACCTTTCCTTTTCCACCGTTGCGGCTGGGAAAGTCATTTAGCTTCCGATGTCAAAGTCCTTCCGACTTCCGATTGGTTTTTTCCTTTTCCTGCCCGCAGCTCAGGTATTAACTTTTCCGTCTCCCGGCGTTGATGTTTTCTCCCGAACCCGTAGGTGGACGAAACAGTGGTGCACCGGGCCATTTCTTGTGGATTAGCCATTAGTTGGTTTAATCTGACGTTTGTTTAGAATGCAATCCCGGTCAATGATGCACATCATTTGATTGCAGGTGGTTTCCAGAGAATGGTCAAACTACTGCGGCGCGAAGGGAGATGGGTAATTTGGTAAAAGCAGAGCCGAAACCATCAGGATCGCAAGAAGGAAAAACGAAGGAAAGGACAAAAATGAATGGCGACAAAGGCACAGACCCAAAAATATCTGTCAGTTACTCATCAGATCATGAAGGCGCACAGAAAATAAAATAGGAAGATGAAGCGTTTTGAAGGACCGGAAGGTCATACGTTTGGGGGGGGCAACCCAAGTGGTCGGCGGTGGTAGTTTAAATATTTGAAAGTAGAACTTAGAAGGGGCTTTTTTCCCTGGAAAAAATTTGTAACTTAATGCTTGTAAGAGGAACTATTTCGTTTTACAATCAGAAACTGCAACTTTTGGCCTGTTGGAGAAAGCGTAATGTGGAATATGTCAATGTGATTAATGAGCAATGTTGAATGTGAACTATTTCGTTTTCAACTGTGTCTCATTAACTGTAAGAGCGTTCTAATTTCTTGAACCTATGTTCTTGTCTGAATGTTCTTCAGTACTTTTATGATGTCTTTTCCACTATGAGTAATGGTAGTTTTAACTGTTGATGAGCTAGCTTATCATATATACTTTTATTCATGTTTATATGTTTGGTTATAAGAACAGCTATCTGTGATTTGCCATAACACTTGAACAGGGGTGCATTACTCATGAATGAATACCCACCTCTCTAGAGATAGTTTAGTTAGTATTTGTTTTCTTGCATGATTTGGATGCTTGTGAGTACTAAGACGAGAGGTAAGAACCTGGGCATCACATTGTGACTACTCTTTGCATCTTTATCACCCTGCATTTAGTTAGGCATGTGCATATCATACATTAAGTCAAAAAATACAAAAAATATACACGGTGGACCGGGCCGCAACCGGTAAAACCTTTTTTTTTTTGTTACTTTGACCTACGGTAGCCGGACCGCAAACCGGACGGATTCCCTACACCAAACAGTCATGGGCTAGTTGGGAACGTTGATTGGGGAGAATCCCTTTTTGTTGTTGCCTGTGAATTTCCAGGCCCCAACAGTTCTAGCGCTAGAAGGAGGGCCTCCAGTGCATGGCTGGCCGAGGAAACCCGTTTTCCTGAGATTATTCCACCGGTAACAGTTCTGAAAGCAGTGGGCTTCATAATCCAATTCCGGAAGAAAGGAATAGAGAACATCTATATTCTGTTGGAAATGAAGCTGTTAATGACCTGAGAAGACACACCAGGGCATATGTAAAGAAGATTGGAGGATTTCCAATCATCCCTGAATTGCCCAGAAGAGAGTACAAAAGGAAATATCGTCCTATAGTAGAAGACTCAGTGCTGGTTGGAGACTGGGAAGAACTTGTAGAAACAGCCTTACAGGAAGTTGTGCTACCTTTGAATCAAGAAGGCCCAGATACCCCTCACAGTTCTCCTGCTCACACTCCTATTTTCTCACCTCCTCACTCTCCACCCAGACTCATGGCAGGAGTAAATGCTAATCCACCACCCAACCCACCAAATCCACCACTTGCCTAGAGAGCTAGATCACCTTTAAATCTAACGCCTCCGCTACATGATTTACCTCAATCCTTTGAAAAGATGCTGCCCAAGTTTGACCCAAATGAGAAAATACTAGTAGATGATCACCTGCAAAGCTTTTACTTGGCGATAGAAGGGTTGAGGGCTGGGGAGTATGAGGATATAGTTTGCAGACTATTTCTGGATACCCTTAAAGGAGCTGCAGCATCATGGTATTTTGGGTTTCCTGCTAACTCTATCCCTGATTGGGATACCTTCAAGAGAATTTTCAGAAGTAAGGATGCGATTCAAAAGACTCATGCATCCCTCATGAAAGGACTATGCGCCTTGAATAAAGAGAGAAAGGAAAAGGTGCACAGTTTCACACAAAGGTTTGCAGCATATCTCAAAAAAAATTCTGAAGCTGATAAACCTTCGGACAAGGTACTAATTGAGTATTATACTTCAGCTTTAGGCCCTGATTTGGCCATGTTTGCCAAAGGTAGGGCCAAGCCTACTTTGACGGAAACCTATGAAGAGGCAGAAGTAGTGGAGGCTGAAAGAGAAAGTATCGAAGATTATCTAGAACAGTCAGGAGAGAAAGGTGCGGGAAGGAAAGCCTTATTGTTTACTAAGACTAAGGAAGAGAAATCGCCAGATTTTGAAAATATGGCAAAAATGATGCAGAAGCTTTCCAACAAAATCATAGATTTGGAGAAAGAGAAGGAAACACAAAAGTTCTATAAGCCCTATTATAAGAAAAGAGAGGATAACAATCAGTCTCAACCTCCTCCTCACAATGTTGCATCCATGAATCTAATAGAAGTAGGAATGGAAAATTTTTGCACTTTCCACCAACAACCACACTTTGAAATAAATTGTCCTCAGTGGATAAAATCAATGACGTTGGTTATGAATCAGTTGTTGGATTCTAAGTTAACGGAAGATGGAGATGAAGAAAGAAAGGAAAATACTACTTCAACAAAGGAACAAGAAGAGGAAACCATGGTTTTGTGGAATTCTGTTTCGTTATTTGACATAGAAGAAGAAGAAAAGAGGCAGGGCTACAAGGACACCAGGGAAACCAACGTGACAACAAGGAGCCAAGGGCCAATTAAAGAAAACAGTCTCATTCTCCCAAAGATTAAGAGGCTTCAGCGAAATGTTAAGAAATTTCAAAATAAATCCTTAGCTGATAAAATTCCAGAATTCACTATTACCAGCCAAGATCCTAAGCAGAATAATACGTTGGCCAAGCCAAATGAAGAAAAGATGAATGCTGATAAACCTCATCCCGTTGAACAGCAGATGGAGTATGACATCGTGGAGGATTTAAAGAAGGTAAAATCAAATGTTTCACTGTTCGAAATGTGTAAAGTGCCACAACAAAAAGAAAGACTATTGAAAGCACTTGAAGCATCAGACGAGAAGCTGCCCACTGACAATCGACCTCAGGAAGAAGAAGAAATCGGAGAAACCAGCATTGGAGGTAAGACTAAAAGAAAACATCCACCTTTCCTCCTCACATTTGAAATTTTCAATCACAACGTGCATAATTTCCTGGTAGACTCAGGGGCGTCGGTTAATGTCATGCCAATATCAGTCTGTAAAAAGATCAATGGGCAGCCTAAGCCATCCACGTGGAGGGTTGTTCAGTTGGATAGGATAGATGTAAAGGTAATTGGTGAGATGGAAGACGTCCTAGTCCATCTGGCATCCAATGATAAAGTGTGCCAAGTCATTAATATCATGGTGGATGATATACCAGACGCTTACGGTCTTGTCCTGAGCAGAGATTGGTCGGCCAAACTAAATGGATATTTTGCCTTGGATTGGTCGCATCTGTGGCTTCCATACAAAGAAATTCCAAACCAGATTAAGATTTTAAGAGACCCTCACATGAAATACAATGTTACTCAACTGGAGGAGAAGAATGAACCAGTGGATTCTGTATTGGGAAATTATTTTATCGAATTGGAACTAGGAAATTACCAAGCAGAAGAAGCCAGCAACACATCAAACACCCAGCCCGATCTCCTTCAATTCTCACAGGCTGATGAAATTGACTGTAACATAGTAAACTTAGCAGTAGGAGTAGATTCACATTCAGTAGATAATGATTTTTGGACTTTGTTTTTTGATGGCTCTAAGACATTAGAAGGGTCAGGGGCCAGCTGTGTCCTAATCAACCCCCAGAAGAATAAACATTTTCTCTCATGTAGATTAGAGTTTGAGTGTACTAATAATACAGCTGAGTACGAAGCGCTGGTGCATGGCTTGAGGAAAGCGATTGAATTAAAGGTAAGTAATATAAAAGTTTTTGGAGACTCTGAAATTATTGTGAAACAAATCCGGAATCAAATACATTGTGTTTCCCCTCACTTGAAGGCTTACCAAAATGAGGTATGGGACCTACTTAAATGTTTTAATGCATTCAATATTATCTCAATTCCAAGACTTAAAAATGCAGCAGCTGACCTATTGGCCACATCAGCCGCTAGGCTGGTACCGACTAATAATCGATGCTCTGTTGAATTACTTTTCAGGCCTTCAGTACCTGATATGATTACCAACCTACGAGTGTTCGATGATGACCAGCAGATTATAGAATGTTTAACAAATGACAAGGTATTTAAAGGAGCAATTATAGACGATGAAGAACATCAGGCTAAGCTGAAGTATGATAATTTCATTCCTAAAGGAGTCAGAACATTAGAAAGAATGTTCGATTTAAATGAAAATTTCAAAAGACCAACCAACATGAAGACCCACAGCTCATCTCTACAGTTCGAGCTGATAAATTTAGGGACTGAGACGAATCCTAAATTTGTGAATCTTGGCAAATGTTGTTCACCAGCAAAAAGAGACAAGTTCGTCAGTCTGTTTAAACAATATAAAGATGTTTTCGCATGGACATACGAAGATTTGAAAACATACGACACCAGCATCATCAAGCATGTTATTCCCGTCAAAGCTGGCGTCAAGCCGTATCAGCAACCTTTGAGAAAAATGCATCCAAAATTAGAACCGCTGATTCAGAGTGAAGTGAAGAAATTATTGGATGCTAGAATCATTTTCAAGGTCAGAGACTTTGAGTGGGTATCAAATCTGGTACCAGTGAGGAAAAAGTCTGGAGAAATCAGACTCTGCATGGATTTCAGGAATTTAAATTGTGCTTCAGACAAAGATAACTATCCTGTGCCACCCATGGAGCAATTGCTACAAATGGTTTCAGGTTCTGAGTTGTTTTCATTATTAGACGGTTTCTCTAGATACAATCAAGTATTAGTAGCCGAAGAAGATAGATTGAAGACAACGTTCAGAACCAAATGGGGAACCTTTGCCTACAGAAGGATGCCTTTTGGGCTTATAAATGCTGGAGCAATGTTTCAGAGGGCTATGGACATAGCTTTCCGTGGATTGATTGGCCGTATTGCTGTAGTGTACCTTGACGATATTACGATATTATCCAAAAGGAAAGAAGAACACGCATTTCACTTAAGGCATATTTTTGAACGCTGTCGGAAATATGGCATCTCACTCAATCCCAAGAAGTGTGTGTTCACTGTCACGGAGGGAAAATTGTTGGGTCATATAGTTTCAAAGAAAGGAATCTCTATAGATCCAGAAAGAATTAAGGGCATTGAACAGATCCCGTTACCCCATAATAAAAAAGGGATGCAATCATTTATGGGAACTATAAACTTCGTGTGAAGATTTGTGCCTGATTTCGCTCAGATCGTCAAGCCGTTGCAGCAGATGGTGAAGCAAAATGTACAATTCAAGTGGACTAAGATTGAGAAGAACGCTTTCAGCAAAATTAAAATTGTTGTTGCACACGCACCCTCCCTGAGAAACCCAGATTTTGATAAAGGCTTTATTATGTATACCTTTGCATCCGATGATTCGCTAACAGTTGTGCTTACACAAAAGGAAGATGGGGGGGATGAATTCCCAATATCTTTCATGAGCACTGGTCTACAAGGGGCCGAATTAAATTACGCAACCATTGATAAACAAGCTTATGCAGTATTCAAAGCAGTAAATCAATTCAGGCCTTATATTTTAAAAAACCGAACCAAGGTGATCGTCCCCTACCCAGCTGTAAGGTCCCTTCTTGTACAGAAGGAGTTAGGAGAAAGAAGGGGCAACTGGGTAACAGCTCTCCAAGAGTACGACCTTGAATTCAAGCCAGCCTCTATAGTTAAAGGACAATGGTTGTGAAAACTGATGACTGAAAATGGAAAAAATGAAGAACACGCCTGGGAGGATGAAGCTGAATTACATGTAATGGAGGTATGTCCTTTGTTTACAGCTCCTGAGTCTTGGTATAGAGACCTCGTGCATTACCTGCAGGTAGGTTTATTGCCAGAACATTGGAATTCTAAGCAAAGAAGAGCACTGCGTCTTAAATCAGCTTCCTATCAAATTGTTGAAGGAGTATTATTCAGAAAAAATTATGACGGAGTTATTCTCAGATGCTTAGAGAAAGAAGATGCAAAGAAAGTAATGTCATAATTGCATGACGGTCCTACTGGGGGACATTATTCAGGGGATACTACATCCCACAAAATCCTCAGAGCCGGTTACTATTGGCCTACGCTCTTCAAAGATGCACACGCACATGTAAGGAAGTGTGATATTTGCCAAAGGTGTAGTGGGAGACAACCTAAAGCAGCAGCACCCCTAAAGCCTGTGATGATCACGGATCCATTCGAGCAATGGGGGTTGGATATCATTGGATAAATAAAACCAAATTCCTCCCTACAACACAAGTACATTCTGACCGCGACCAATTATTTCACTCGCTGGGTCAAAGCAGTCCCGCTGCGTAAGATAAATCAAGACAAGGTCATCAGCTTCCTGCAAGACCACATCATGACCAGGTTTGGAGTTCCAGTTTCGTTAGTTTTTTATAATGCTACGTACTTTTCATCAATTAAATTAACTACTTTTGCTCATGATAATGGGATAAAATTGCATTATTCTGCTAATTACTATCCACAAGGAAATGGCCTGGCTAAATCCACTAACAAAAATCTGATTAGAATTTTAAAGAAGACTGTGATAGAAAACCAAAGGAGCTGGCACTCAGCGCTACCAAACGCCCTTTGGGCTGATAGAGTCACCTCCAAGTCTGCAATAGGAGTGTCTCCATATACCTTGGTGTATGGTAAAGAAGCCATTCTTCCCCCCAACATCATGCTACTCTCTTCCATAATAGCTCAAGAGTCCAGAGGGTCGGAGAATGAAGTTTTGCAGATAAGGATATGCAATCTTCTGAAAGCAGAAGAGGCTAGATCTCAAGCCAGAGAACGCTTTAAGCAACAGCAAGAGTTAGTAAAGAGATGGTTCGACAAACATAAAGCTGGAACAAAAGACTTTGAAGTGGGAGACTTAGTCCTCAAATGGGATCACCCCCATGATGAGAAAGGAAAGCATACTAAATTCCAGTAGTTGTGGGTAGGCCCTTTTCAGATTGCAGCAAAGCTTGGCCCTTCTACTTATAAGTTGCAAGATTTACAGGGGTGGGAGGAGAACTTACCAGTAAATGGTTTGGTTCTCAAGCCTTATTTTTCCTGAGTTTCTTTGAGTTCTTCTATCTTGTATATAAATAATCTATTTGGTTGTCTTTTGAGTCATGTTTTTCAGTTGGTTTTAGTTTGAGTTTTCTTGATTTCAATAAAGGGAACGAGCCCGTGGTTGCATGGGGAACACCAAAAATTTTGGGAATGATAAAAATTTTTGGGTATCAGACTGTGTGTTGCTATTGTCTAAAAGAACTTCTTCCAGTTTATCAGTTTTCTTGAATAGCTCTGAGTGCATTGAAGTGATGCTTAACCCCTGTGAAATAAACCGGATTCAAAGAGTCTGGAATACTATGTTGAGGCTCCATCCACGTCACACTTAAAATGTTCTAAGGGGTGACAACAATGGACCCATGGAAAGGAGCAAGGTGAACAGTATATTAAATATAAATGATCCCATGCCAAGAATTGAAAGCCAAAAGGCTAAGAAGAGTCAAAACTCCTAGGAAAGAAATGTATATCGGAACAAGGTACTAAATCATATGAGTCTAAAATTGCCAAAAGTTCCTCTCCGTCCGTGAGCTAAAAATTAAACACATCTCTCACACAAAAGGGAACTATGGATAGAGGAGCCTGAATAAAAATTCAGAAAGAAAGGCATGAGGAGGACTCAAAGGACAAAAGTCCAAAAGCACAAAAAAGTGCAAAATGGCATGGGAATGAGGAACAAACGAATATTTCTGTTTACCATATGCTACAATCCTGTGGTGTCCAAGCTATCAGCTACCTGAAGACAAAATTAATAATGAAATTCATCCTCTGGCCTCAACAGAGTTATCTGGACTTGAAAATCTTGGTTTCCACTCTCCCAAATTGGACTATCATCAATGATTAAAGGTACACACTTCCGTCATTTGAGAAATCCAGATATCTGGAAGAATTCAATAGATGCATTTGTTGTTAAATAGTCTGTCACTCAAAGAATAATCGCCCAGAGATCTAGGTTCACCAGGTAGCCGCCAATTGTTGCAGCTGCAACCATCCTCCCCAAATTTCTTAAATTTTGGACCCCTCCTCATTGTTTAGCGTTGTTTTTTAATCATTGGATCCTTGAATCTTTTTGTCGTGCTTTATTTTCGGATGATTTTCAAGGATTGACCCTCGGCCTATTTTCAAAAGTTGCTCGGGTTTGGAATTGTTGTTTTAACCGTTGTTGAATTTCAGAGTTAGCGTTTTTATGCTGTGATCGGAGCATCTTTTATCTTGATCGAAAGTTGCAGCCGTTTTTGTTTCCGCTGTTGCGGCTCCCAAACGAGTTGGCTACCCGAAGTCTAAAGCGCTCCGCCCTCCGATGCTAGTCGTATGTCTTTAACCTTTTGCTTCCGCCGTTGCGGCTCCCAAAGCACCTAAGCGCCCGAAGTCCAAAACGCTCTGCCAGCCGATGCGTCAGTCTTTTAGTCACTTGCCCATAACTTTTTCTTCTTCCGCCATTGCGGCTCCCAAAGTGATTAAACTTCCGAAGTGTAAAACCTTCTGACGTCCGATGGAGAGTTTTCCCGCCCGCGGGTCGCGTATCCTTAACCTTTCCTTTTCCACCGTTTCGGCTGGGAAAGTCATTTAGCTTCCGATGTCAAAGTCCTTCTGACTTCTGATTGGTTTTTTCCTTTTCCCGCCCGTAGCTCAGGTCTTAACTTTTCAGTCTCCCGGCGTTGATGTTTTCTCCTGAGCCCGTAGGTGGACAAAACAGTGGCGCACCAGGCCATTTCTTGTGGATTAGTTGTTAGTTGGTTTAATCTGATGTTTGTTTAGAATGCAATCCCAGTCAATGATGCACATCATTTGATTGCAGGTATTTTTTGGAGAATGGTCAAACTACTGCGGCGCGAAGGGAGATGGGTAATTTGGTAAAAGCAGAGCCGAAACCATCAGGATCACAAGAAGGACAAATGAAGGAAAGGACAAAATGAATGGCAACAAAGGCACAGACCCGAAAATATCTGTCAGTTACTCATCAGATCATGAAGGCGCACAGAAAATAAAATAGGAAGATGAAGCGTTTTGAAGGATGGGAAGGCCATATGTTTGGGGGGGGGCAGCCCAAGAAGTCGGCGGTGGTAGTTTAAATATTTGAAAGTAGAACTTAGAAGGGGTTTTTTTCTCTGGAAAAAATTTGTAACTTAATGCTCGTAAGAGGAACTATTTCGTTTTACAATCAGAAACTGCAACTTTGGGCCTGTTGGAGAAAGCGTAATGTGGAATATGTCAATGTGATTAATGAGCAATGTTGAATGTGAACTATTTCGTTTTCAGCTGTGTCTCATTAACTGTAAGAGCGTTCTAATTTCTTGAACCTATGTTCTTGTCTGAATGTTCTTCAGTACTTTTATGATGTCTTTTCCACTATGAGTAATGGTAGTTTTAACTATTGATGAGCTAGCTTATCATATATACTTTTATTCATGTTTATATGTTTGGTTATAAGAACAGTTATCTGTGATTTTCCATAACACTTGAATAGGGGTGCATTACTCATGAATGAATACCCAACTCTCTAGAGATAGTTTAGTTAGTATTTGTTTTCTTGCATGATTTGGATGCTTGTGAGTACTAAGACGAGAGGTAAGAACCCGCGCATCACATTGTGACTACTCTTTGCATATTTATCACCCTGCATTTAGTTAGGCACGTGCATCTCATACATTAAGTCAAAAAATACAAAAAATATACACGGTGGACTGGGCCGCAACCGGTAAAACCTTTTGTTTTTTGTTACTTTGACCTACAGTAGCCGGACCGAAAACCAGACGGATTCCCTACACCAAACAGTCACGGGCTAGTTGGGAACGTTGATTGGGGAGAATCCCTTGCTGTTGTTGCCTGTGAATTTCCAGGCCCCAACAAGGGTTTGATAGATTCAACAAATAACATGCTAAATGCTACAAGTATATCATTGTTCTACCAAAGCTTTCCTAGAATTAAACCATTGCAGTGTTCCTCCTTGGCCCATTTATGTTGTTAGATAAATTTACATGAAAGAATAAGTTGTAACAACCTCAATAAGGTACACTTGTTACACATTACAACTACCAATTGTTAACCATAACCACTAACATCTAGGCTAGCACCAAAATATCAAGCAAAACTCCAATATTAAATGCATCCCCTACTGTTGAAATTGTGAAAAAATTCACAAGTGAACACCCTTGCATGATCAGGGATAACAATTTGCATAAAAAAATCAAAGTGCTAGGTGTAATCATAAAACCATTGCAACCAATGCAGTCATGCTAGCACTTTATCAATTACATATATTTTTCCCTTGTGTTTGATGATCAAATAAAACAAAGCCACTTAAAAAATGAGATGGCATATGGTGGAATGTCTATGAGTGCTATGTTGAAATATGGAGGAGTGTCATGAGAAAAACCAAAGATACCAAACCCATGCTAATTATTACATAAATCCATACAAGAAGACTCTATCCATTGATGGACATGGCTTATATAATTTTCTATCCATGAAATCCTACAAGCTTGACACTTGTGAAGAATTTCACAGGTGATATGACTAAAATCACAATGCAGTAACATGTTTTAACATTTCAATTATGTTGAGAAATGCATTCTACAACCTAGGTGGGGGAATATATTCAACTCTTCATCCATATGTATAACATCAACACCAATCATTTTAATGTATACTTTATTTTTTAACAAATTAATGTTCACTGAGATCAACCAGATTTAAACAAATAAAAAATCTAGTATATATCTCATCAAACACATCTTAAGATACTAATTAAATTAAATTATTTTAAATCAAAAACTTCCAAAAACAATATATATATGAACGGTCCAAAACTATATATATGTTTAAAATATATAAGTTAAACTGATAAGTTTAAGTTTAAAGTTTTGACATGGAATATGTCAAATCAACAAGTTCACATGTATAAAGACATATATAACTATGTAAGATCCATTAGATGGATATCACTCTCCACATTCTCTTAGCGATTGACCTATATAACACATGCAACATATAATTAAGCTTCAATATATAAATTCTATACTGTAATTTAAACTTAAATAAAATTACAATTTGAAGTTAAAATAATAAAAATGAATAAATATACCTGAGTGAGGCCAACACCCAAAGAAGTCACCGCATCCACAGCCATGGAAGGTTGTACAATACATTTACCCACCTACAATTAAAATACCATTACTTAAACATTTAAAACATGTAATTTAAATGTAACTTAATTTAAATTTAACAAAAAAATGTCAATTGTTTTTAATCATTAAAAAAACATTTAATCATTACTAAAACATCCACAACCATGGAAGGTTAT
>LPNX010838561.1:0-49015 GCA_001517045.1 Pseudotsuga menziesii | reverse complement strand
TTAAAATACCATTACTTAAACATTTAAAACATGTAATTTAAATGTAACTTAATTCAAATTTAAATAAAATGTCAATTGTTTTTAATCATTAAAAAAACACTTAATCATTACTAAAACATTTGAAAGGTGCTTGATTTACCTCCAAATCTTGGGAGACACTAGGAATGTCTCCCAAAATTGATGATGAGAGGGGCCCAATACCCATGGTCCTAGGCGATGGGATCGAAACCTATGAACACAAACAAAATTTCAATCTTGAAAAAATGTGTCATGTCAATAATAAGAACATATAAATTTATAGATATTTATGCAAATGTGCCTCTTTCAATGGCCCTAGGTTAACACTAGAGTCGACCATAAAATCATGTTCATCCAACATTTGGATGAACTGCAATTCAAATGAGTTCATTATATATTTAGATAAACTAACAAAACAGGATTTAACAATTATGAGGAAAACATGAAATTTCTCACATACCTCCCCCCTCCCTCCTTCCTCGCAATGGAGTAAATCAAACAATCCATCTCGACAATGTTTTGCATATTCCTTGGAATCTTAAAGGATCATTGAATCTACCTCACTATCTGTTTTATAAGAAAAATGTGCACGAGAACGAGTGTGTGCTCTATCTCGATCCATCCCCACATCAACAGCCATTAGAGCAAATGGTAAGTTGTCTCCTATGACGGTTCTAACCTCTAGACCAATCTGAGAGGGCGCCTCCATCTCTGATCGTAATGTAACAACTCTCTATGGCCGAGGCACCAAATGAGGTGTGGGCTTAGGCAATAATGGATCGCGATAGGCTCCTTCTCGTTCATATGTCCTACCTTTTCCAACCTTGTAAAATTTGGACACATCTGTGTAATTTGGCTTCATGTTAAAAAAAAATATTCATAAAAAAATCTTGCAAAATAGTGTGGCACTTCATCGTTCCATGGAAATCTACCATACGCAGCCAATAATATATCATATAAATGGTGTGCAATCTCAAGGTGCTTGAAATATTGCACCTTTAACATCTTCCGCTTCAGTCCTTCTTTAAAATTAAACATTGAAATGGAATCTGCTTTTGATACCCTCTTCTATACATAAACCCACTTGTCAGGACCCATCACCTAAGACCTCCGCATTCGCATCAAGTGAATAAAACAATCTGTTGTTGGCCCAACAGTTCTATAGGCACCAATAAACTTGCCTAAAGATTCCAAAAGTATTTGCAAGCTTTGCTGACTCTCTGTTCGGAGTTCCAAGCTAGCAAGATCATCCCTCATTTTTTTATGGTGGGTTTTACATTGTTCAAGGGTGATAGAAACCTCTTCATTTTCCCAAGGAAGAGTATCTGGTATATCTGAAGGATAAATGGTCATGGGCTGACAATCATGTGCTTGTTCAATAGTAGCCCTTCGCCGACCTTGACCCTTTCTCCGAGCATTTGCATGACCTTGCTCTTGGTCCTTTACAACATCCTCAGCATCTCCACCCTCATTTTCTCCAAATGCATAACCCTCATTTTCTTTGAATGCATCATCACCCCCAGGCTCTCTCAATGCATCATCATAACCCTCAGCAGAACCATGATCCTCTACATTTACACATGTAATCATGTATAATTTAGTACATAAAGACACAAGCATATATATACACATGCAAATTAGTAATTTATTTAAATAGATTATATATATATGTAACATATTACCACTAAAATGTTGATGGTCCATTGGTCATTCTCTAAACTAACGACCAGAAGAGGAAAAATAGTCACGATATGATGAATCAAACAATGGACCAGACACAAAATCTTAGCCACTCTCATGAGACAATCTATTACATTGTGTCTCTACAAAGAAAAATGCTAATGAAACTTAGTAAAATCAATGAACAAGACTTGAAACAAATATAAATATTCACGCATACTCATAAATTTTGCATGTGCATAAATTTCAAACACATACCTAATGTGTCTCGATATAATACACTAGAATCTCTAGATGATGCAGACCATCTTCGAGAGCGAACATTTGAAGGTATTTCAGTAGATGTAGGTGTGGTATTAGGCGTCCTTGTCTCCGATGTCTCTGTACATCTTTGACTCGAAGAATGAGTGACCACCTTGTCTCGAACCATCTCTACTATATATCTCCTATAAACATCAAAATAAGCACCAATGAACTAATGTAGTTTATCCCATAGAAATTTTTTGAGGACAAGAAAAAAACAATTGAATATACTTATTGTGTATAAAACATAATACGATCAATCCACATCAAGTTATTAATCTTGTGGAAATGCTGGTGAGGAAAAAAGAAAGAATTTAGAGCTATTTTGTTGATGTACTTTGATTCATATGGAGTGTGTTACGCACTAGAGCTACTTCAGTGTTCCTACAAGGCTAAGGCTAGAGCAAGGGGTCAAATTTTTTTATTTTATAGACCAAAGTGGGATCTATTATATGGATATAATGTTTGAGATATTTTTACCCCTTTGATTGAACATGGACAACACCTTTGGTTTTACTCTCAAAAGTAATTGGCTTAGTGGTTTTGCTGACTGCCCCTTTGGTGTGATAAAGTCTCCGCCATCTAGGTTTTTATGCCCATGGGTCGGTGCTCCAGGGCACACCTTTGTTGGAACAACCTACTATGTAACATGAACAACTAACATATAATTGATAGAACATACAATTGAACAATAGAAAAAGATAAGATCTTAGAATATTGAACCAAGCATATGCACAATATCATGATATCATTATTCATAGTTGTCATGGTAGGAAATTATCCTTGACAAATCAAATAATCTACCCCCTTTGGTGTGATGAAGTCTCCACCATCTAGGGTTTTATGCCCATGGGTTGGTGCTCCAGGGCACACCTTTGTTGGAAAAATCTACTATGTAACATGAACAACCAACATAAATTGATAGAATAGACAATTGAACAATAGAAAAAGATAAGATCTTAGAATATTGAACCAAGCATATGCACAATATCATGATATCATTATTCATAGTTGTCATGGTAGGAAATTATCCTTGACAAATCAAATAATCTACCCCCTTTGGTGTGATGAAGTCTCCACCATCTAGGGTTTTATGCCCATGGGTTGGTGCTCCAGGGCACACCTTTGTTGGAAAAATCTACTATGTAACATGAACAACCAACATAAATTGATAGAATAGACAATTGAACAATAGAAAAAGATAAGATCTTAGAATATTGAACCAAGCATATGCACAATATCATGATATCATTATTCATAGTTGTCATGGTAGGAAATTATCCTTGACAAATCAAATAATCTACCCCCTTTGGTGTGATGAAGTCTCCACCATCTAGGGTTTTATGCCCATGGGTTGGTGCTCCAGGGCACACCTTTGTTGGAACAACCTACTATGTAACATGAACAACCAACATACAATTGATAGAACATACAATTGAACAATAGAAAAAGATAAGATCTTAGAATATTGAACGCATATGCACAATATTATGATATCATTATTCATAGTTGTCATGGTAGGAAAGTATCCTTGACAAACCAAATAATCTACCTCGAAGAAACTTCATGGAAATATGTCTCATTTGTAAACTAAAGAACACTAAATGTAAAGGAACATATAGTGGGAATTTTTGACAACCTAGGGGGGGTAATAGATTCAAGCTCTTTCTATGTATAGGTTCTAATGAAATTCTTAAGGTTTGGCTTGGAATCTACAAAGGTTTAAATAGCCACAAAGATAAATAATAGATGAAATCAACACTAGTATACTTTTGCGCACAGATGACAGTCTATAGACTCTAGTTTACAATTTTGTGCTCTCAGGGCAGATTACAAGTTTTGCTCGAAAGGGCAGTTTTACTTCAAACAGAACAGAGAATGCTCTAGTTTTTTGTATGGCTGTAATGAAACAACAAACTGAAGGTACTTGTGAAATTGGCCCCATGTGAAAAATCTTTTCTAGAATTTTAATTAGGGAGCAGCAAGAGGGGTTAATTAGGGATTATAGTTCAATAACTGCATGTCATAACTTCTCATAGTTCAATAAAATAATTAACACTGACATACCATATTATTTTTTTTTTAAATTGTTGAAATATTTAATTGGATATTTTCCAAAACCAGCTCAACCTAGGATCTTTTAAATTAAAGAATGCATATAAAGAGGTTTAAGTTTTGTGGATTAGTAAGGGATTTAACAGACAGAGGAATATTATTCTCTTATTGTTGTTGAGTTGTAGCTCAGTGGAGTTCTGTGTGTTTTCACCAGAACTGTGTTTGCACCAGAACTGTACGAAACCCAATTTGTAGTTCTGTGTGTTTGCCTAAGGTAAATTTGCAAAAAGTATTAACTTATGGTAAATGTTTAAAACAAAATCATATTGAAAGTTGTTGGTAGATGTTGATCTACTAATTTTAGCTAAGATAGATGTCTTAAATATTTTCTATTCCAATTTTTAGACTTATTATAAGTTATATTCATATTTTATCTAATTAATTTTTTTTAATTCTTTACTAAATTTAATAGCAATGAAAACAAAATTAATTACTACTTTTTAATAGAAAATTTAATGCAAATAAAAAACAAAATTGATTCCCATTTGTCTCTATTCGAATCCATCCAAGTGACTTTTTATTGTACGTCACAAACAATTTACTCTACATTTCAGGGCCACCTAAAAGCACGTAACAGTTCAGAATTCAGTGAATGCTTCCAGAGGCTAGTGAAGTTTGAAGTTTGAATTATATATATATAATAAGTCAGTTATCATATGAGCGAATCAGAAAAACTCAGGAGAAAGATGCAAAATAAAGAATAATAATAATATACCTATCAATCATCATAGTTTCAAATTATAGTGTGAGGTTCCAACTGAACAAAACAGAAGTGCTAGCATGTATCAATCAATTTTGAAGAAATACGAGCTTACCAAGAGGCGAAGCACCACCATCGCAAAGCACCACACAGGAAAGCTCCTAACACAAAGGCAAACCCCTAACACACAGGCAAGGCAAGGAAAAGCCGAGGCGCAGGCGAGGCAGACAGGAAAAAATCAGAAATGACAAAACTGCAAACAGTTGCATCATTAAAAATATATGTAACTTTTTTCGGCTGAAAGGTTTTTGGGCCGAAAAAAGTTTTCGGCCGAAAAAATGTTCAAATGTAAACAAATCTGTCTGACATTATTTTTCCGACGATCCTTACAAACCTCACATAACGAGGTTCACCATTAGTTTTAACATTGGGCTGAAAGAATAGTCCGGCCGAAAGTTTTTTTAAATCGTTTGGCCAAAAAAGTTAAATAGTTCGGCCGAAAAAAAAAATAGTTCGACCGAAAGTGTTTTAAATACGGATTCTGAAAGTTGATTCTCATGGAATAGACACCCAAGTTCATGATTTCACTTACCAATCTAATTCTTCCATCGATTAAGACACCCTTCCTCAATATGCAAAGATTATCACTCTTGATGCACCCTTCTCAAACTTTAGGTATTATATAACTTGACCCCATGATTCAAAATTAGTTCTTGTGGATAAGTACCCAATAGTAACCAGCACTTATACTCAAACTTCCAATATACTTGCACCCTACTTCAACAAGGAAATCCTTTCAATGGTAGTCTCCAACAATGGAAATTTGCTCAGCTATATGAATCGATCCTACCCCAAACAACTCAACAAATGCCTTCGAATTCATGCATATAATAGTAGATATGGTTTAACTACTCCACAAAATAGCTAGGATGGATATTTCACTAGTCAACTCAATGTTCATCGAGGGTTTCCATTCTCAACACCAAAAATCAAGCCTAGAGAGCTCTCTAGTCTCAAATTCACAAAGAAAATTCCATAATTATCTTTTCCGGTTTTCTTTCCTCTTATATTCACTTTTCTTCCTTTTTCTTTGTTAATTAATTAATTAAATGGATTGTTGACCTTTTCCATATTTTAATTACGCATGACACTTAATTATGCATGCACACCACTTTAATTACGCATGTATGCCACTTTAATTATTCATGTCACTTAAGTGACCCCTAGATTGTAAAAAAATGGAACATTACAAGTCCTCCCTCGCTAAAGATTGTGTGTCCTTAAGCAATGCCAAAGAAGATCCACAATTAATCAAACTAAACCAATTGAATCCAAGGATGATCCTAGGGTCCCAAATCATCCTAGGATATTTGTAGCACCCTCTTCTCAAAGCACTACACTACAAGGTAACATCATAAGAGAACTCATGGAATCCTCCTCTATCAACCACCGGTACCACTGTACTGCCAATCACTATAATTCGAGGGTCCCAAATCAATATGAGAACTACAGAGTACCTATTGCATCCATTGTTGGCTTGCATATTAACAAACATCTGCCCACTATGCTTGTATAATAAACCAGTTGTCATATGCACCTATATTCCTACATAATTAGCAAGATCCCATATGAATCTAAAGATAGAACCACTATTCTTCTTCTGCCTCAATACCAAATACATTAGTGGAAGAGTATCGTCACCATACCATGCCTGACCCTGAGTCATACCAATGCTTTCCTCTCCCCCCCCATGGTGTGCTCCAAAAAAAATTTAAGCTCCATCGTATGCTTAAATGTACCACCTAAGTCCCAATGCCAACTTGTGCGTCTTTCATTATAAATATCCAAGGGCTCCTGTTGTACTATACCCATAGCTAGGAATGTCTTCTCATGAATCGCCTGATCAATAGGACACCAACTCTTAATCTTTGTCCAATCCAGCCCCTGAAAAGGACCTTGTGCATAAGCATTGTCACAAGGAATAATCCCACCAGGATAACATTGCGCCCTTCTAATTTCAATTTTAATGCTCATATGTTGCCTCCCTATCTCTCAATCTTGGCCAACTTCTAAAAACCATTATTAATATTTCACTCATTATCCCTCACACCAAACATCCTCTCCACTATGCAAATGTGGACTCAAGGTACTGCAATCCTTGCCTATGGACTCATGAAGAAGACTTCTCTTAAATGCAAGAGTATGCTTCTTTTTTTTCCCCATCAAGGAATATAACTTCTCTTCAATAGTGGAAATCTTGGCAGTTGACTTGGCACATACAACTCAATTATATTAAGCTCAACATCTCGTTGTAATATGGTGTCTCAAAGTATCTTGGTCCTCTCTATCATTTTTAGAATACCTTCTTTAAGACATCCATTATTGTTTCAGTGACTATCATCTGGGAACTCGGTATCCCTAATGGATGTCTTTATATCTGCTTGTACTTTATCAATGACTACATTGTTCTGTTATGACCATCCATATTGCAAGCTAACCAAACAGGCATCGTTTGTAACATTTGTTGAACCATCCATATCTAAAGTATGCTCTGTGTTATGCTCGTATAAACTCTCCCTAACCTCCATGTGCGGCTTCTTATTATCAATATTGTTGTGCTGATTTCCATGTACCTCATCCTTGTCACTACCTGGTAGCATCTCACATGTTGCGGCCTCCCTGTTAACCCAAACTGATATCACCCCTGAAATGTAGATTCTACCATACATCTCTGATGAACCTATGCTACGAGGTGCTAACACATCCTCCTGAATATGTCATGAGATGGGGGTGGGCCTCCATAATCCTATTAGATAACCATAGTTTGACTCATGTCGCTGAAAATTCAAACACTTCCTCCTATGTCTTGTCACATCATACTCGATATATTTCCAGGAGATTATCTCTCTAATATGTTGACTGGTCCTGAGGTATCCATATATAGGTGACTCATGTATATCCCTCGGGATCTTGGTCCTAAGTGTAGAATCTGAGGCAAGGTATATGGTGTCTATGTAGTAGATGATGGCATCCACTACCCTATACTGGTCATTCTGGATACATCCATCCATCAAATCACGAGCAAAGCAATCCTTGGAATATTCCACCAAAAGGTGGGACTTCTAATTAGAAATAATCCTCATGAGCTAATCCCATGTGTCTTGATCCAATTCCTCTGGGTCATATCTCTCCTCAGTCACATGCAACTTTGAGTGCTCCTCGTGCAAAATCATTACCAAAGGCTATCTGCTCAAACCATGAGTGCCACGCATGCCCTCATGTGTCACAACTATTGTGAATCCTATTTGTGTTACAGTATCCTCCTATGCACTCACTCTACTGGTGTCATATGAACCAGGATCCCACACAGATGTACCATACCCATCCCAAAAAACAAGGGATGTGTCCATGTCACTATTAGCTAGTCATTGAAGTATGTCTCCCATCAATACATCTACGGTTATAACCGAAGCCATTAATGGCCCCTCCACAAGAGGTGAATCATAACCTCCACATTGCCTACTATGTATAGAGTGAACCATCTCTTAGTCATGCCTCTCCTCTCATGCCTGTAAACATAACTGAGCTCCTTTGTTACAGCATAAGTACTACTTTCCTACTCATGTATCTCACTTGTCATATATGCTTGAACTCATGTTGTAGATGATGAAGAGTGTACCAACTCTAACTCACCACGCCTCCTATCCTCATGATCTTGGATTCCTGAAGAGCCATCTGAGTGTTGTTCAAGGAATCTCTAGTAACCATAGGCTCATAGGTGAGCTCCCCCACTTCCTCTTCAATGTCATGTGTGCACAACACCCTAGAGGTTAACTCAATATCCAAAGGAAAATCACCCAACATCCCATCCTCAGCATATCTAGGCGGCTAACACACCTAGATCCTCACAAACATGACTATTGAGGTGAGATGATCAATCCTCCACATTTGTTTATCGGAAAGTTACATCACATGTGCTATCTTCCTACCCATCCATATGTTCTTCATGCTCCTCAACTGTAGTTTCGATAAGTGACTCTTCTTCAATCTTGTAGTCATCTTGAGGTGTCATGTGCCCCTCAATTATAGATGCATGGAGTGATTCTTCTTTAGGACTTTCACATGATGATGTATTTTTTCTTTATTCGTGATCACTTGTAGGATGATCCATGACTGTTAATTTACCACACTCTAAACCAAACTCACCATAGAGACTTTTGGATACTTCTTCGTTAAACATACCAAGTCTTCCCTTCTTTTTTTCCGATAAAAAATATTCAAACCAATGCAAACTATGCTCTAAGCTTTGTTGTGTCGTTACAATATCATTCATTAGCTCCTCCCAATGAGGCTTCTTTGCCTCCATTGGCAAGGCAGTAAGGAAAGTAGGTAATAGTTTGTCATCTATAATTCTACCATATTGTTGTAACATTCTCTACTCCTACTTCATGTGACTAAAATAACAGTGTTCCACCAAGTTTCCGGGACGGGGGGGTGTGGGAGCGGGGAAACGCACATTGGGGACATGTAGAGACACCCCAAAATTTTGGGATATTTTGGGGGACGAGGGGGCGAGGAGGCGTCAGGGTCCCTAACATAGGGGAGTCGGTCTCTAAAATTATAAAAAAGAAAAAAGAAAAATAATAAAAATATGAACCCCAACATATAAACATATCAATTTCTCATGCCATCACCATTTGCATACTAGCATGCTTATGTTCCCGAAGAATTTAGTGTAATTTAATATAATTGTTATAGCCAAGCATATCATATCGATGTTTGTTTCTTTTTATTTCTTTTTATTTCGTTTTAAAATGACCATTTAGTGTAAAGACCTAAAATTTAAGATGAACCATTTATTTTTTAAGTAAAAAAATTAAAAAAATCGAGGGCAGTGGGCGTCTATCGGAGCCCCCCATTTCCAGGAGGGAGCGTGTGGGAGCCCCCCAATCCGGGAAACTCCTAGACCCGCATTTCCCCAAGTTTTGCAGAAAGAGGGGCACTGAGAAACGTTTCCCATGGAACCCCCCAGCCCTCGGGGCATGGGAAGCGTAGGGGGCGAGCCCCCAACCCTGGGAGGCACGTCCCCGTGGAACACTGTAAAATAACCAACTTCCCTAGCTAAATTTTACCTATCACAATCCCATAGTTGGAAAATTCCTATGCTATAGCATGCACTTCACCATAATAGACATGCGCTGACATGCACCTCACCGGAATTATAACATGCTCTGAAATGCACTACCCAACATGCACAGACATGCAATGATGTGTACTCACATTAACTGACACATAACTAACATGCACTTGTTTATTTCACCCATTTTAGACTCATGCACCTGAAGTAATCTGCTATGTGCACACAACAAGAGAGGATCATACCCTAATACCACTATAATATAGCTTCTTGTTGAAGTTGGGTTTAATTATAGGTAAGTTCAATGTGCTTGTTATATATAGATCAAATTCATATTTATGTCGTCATGGTTTCACAAGATTTGCACATGATTCAATAAAATAACACAAACGAGATATGATAACGCTATTGCCACAACAACAATTCTAGATATGACCAACCAACAAATACATATTATTGAAATATAAATCAAGGTAGCATTAACATTCCTGGTCAAGATTGCAGATCTAAAATATATTTGTATGTGGCTGCTCTGGATAATAAGATGAACAATCTCCTACTTTAGATGCCTAGTTTGATATAGTGTGTTGCTAGAGAGATTATAACTTGCATTCAATTAAATGTCAGTCCACTGTTAAGTAAATGGTCCTATATAGATAGAATATTCCCAACAAGATGTTGATTAGCACTTTAGAGAGAAACTACACCAACAATTACAAGCATCTTTGTCGTAAACAATGGATCAACACCCTACATATCACAACTCAAAAATATGCAATGAATGGAAATCTTCTCCAAGTTTTCATTCAACATGAATCTCAGCACTCAAATGGTGACTGTAATGTACCTTCCTGGGATTAAGGAACACTAAACAAAAGATGCAAAAAAACAAAGAGACAGTCTCGAATCCTAGACAAGGAAATGAGCAATTTCAATTGGATCTGAAACAACACAAGGATATGGTCTGCAACATGAATCTACAGGTTTGAAAAAATATGATAAGAGGGGTTTATAGTCCATCCATACTGCGGTGGGAACATTCTCTGGGTACGTCATAACGATGGTCATGAAACCACGTAATGTCAGTCCTCGATATTTTATGGAAACCAAATGGTTCCTCGCACTTCACTGGATGTATCTATACTCTGTTACAGTCATATATGCAGTCAAAGACATTTGGTTTAGATTTTGGAATGTTATTTTGTGCTTTGGGGGGACTTGGGAAAAGTTTGACAATTCAGGACTACACAACTAGTCTAAGTTCAGTACGATCCAAACAGAATTAGAGGCTAACAAAGATTCAAATTCATAAATGTAAGGTGTTCATTATTAAGTTCAGTACGATCCAAACAGAATTAGAGGCCAACAAAGATTCAAATTCATAAATGTAAGGTGTTCATTATTATATTAAATAGTATAAGGAACTGAACTAATTAAAATTCATTGGGAAGAAGATAGTCAATCAGCACTATACTGAAAACTAGTAAAAATACATCCAAATCTAGAGTAGGTATTGGAAGTTCATTTGAAATTCAAACTTCGACATTATAAAAGTTCACAAATGAAATTAGAAGTTTAATATAACAGAAATTACATCATATATAATCCAAAGAGGCCTTCCAGAAGAGTATTATTAGTTGGCCTCATTCAGTACAAACAACCATCATTAAATAGAACTGGAAAACTCATGAATTCGAACTGTTGGACTATACTTATTTCTCTGTATTTCGAACCAACTTGAAACAACATCAAAACCTGTAATGAATCCAATGAGAAAGGCTAAATGCATTATTCTCAAATCTAACTGAAGAAGCAGCAAGGGCACATCTCCCAAGTCAAATTGAAATCTTGTAGCTATCAATTCCAAAACATAATTGACCAAAAAGATGTGAATGGTGTGCTCTTTCTTGTCTTTATAGACTGATTAAATTTGTGTGCAAGCTACACTGTTATAATGTGCCTTCATGAGCCATATTAAGAATTGTTTCTTTGTGAAGCTTTTCTTTGCTTTCTGACTTTTCCTGCTTTAACCTGCTTTACTTATTTTGATCTTCTTTATCTACTTTTTCTTCTGTATCCTGCTTTTTCTTGCTTTTACTGATTTATTATGATTTTTCACTACTTTTATTATTTTCAATGCTTTTCTTCTTTTCTACCAGTACCTTGTTTTTCCTTGCTTTATCCAGTTTCCTGCTTTTCATTGATTTCTAGATTTGGCCTCTTTCTTCTAACTTTATTATTTCTAATGATCAATATCTCATCCCTTATGCACCCTTCTAGACACATAGTCATCAATACTTATTCAAAAAATAATTTGTTCATGAAAATAAAATTAACTATAAACCATCTCAAACATCAGAGTTATTAAATCTCCTAGCTAAATAATGCCTTGTCCAAAATTAATCCCAAGAAACTAATGAATTTTCCTCCTAAACCCATATGGACTTGATGGGTTAATAGGATGATCCATATATCACCAAAATGGAGACATTACATTCCTCCCCTCCCAAAACTTGCTTGTCCTCAAGCAAGGGAAAATATAAATGATGAAACATTTGGACACTTTTCCACATACTTTTGCAAGTTGTTGCATACACCATTTGAACTTCATCTCCTTCATATATGACTCCTTTGGGAATATTTTTTTTGTCATCCTTCACCATCAACTTATGAATGACTTTGCTTTTGAAATAATCCATGGCTAATTGTGTTTCAAGGTTTGGATTGAATTTGAACAAAACATGTAGAATGGCCAACCTCTTATTGAAACACTTATGATGGGAATAATCATGCATTGGTAAAATTCCATTCCTTTGAACAAGAGTATATGGGTTGTACATAAGGGATGCTTCAATGATATTTCTTGAAACACAACTATCCTACACCAAAATATTAGAGGAAATCATCAAAGCCAGACTTGGACAATTGTGCTTTACCCATTTTTGCTACTGAAGTGGTAGAGAGTGTAGAAGATAAATATGATCCACTTCATATTTTTGGCATGGGTTGAAACCATTTTCATAATTCAATCCTTCGTCATTGAGGAATTTCCACAAAATCCTCTCACTCACCCATCTATGAATCTTCAAGCAACAAGAGTGAACATTATGAAACAAAACCTCTTCCATGCCTTCTTTGGAATCCTTGTCTCTAAGCACAAATGATGAAGTGAAACCAGGCGTGGTAAAAATTTAATAATTTCTTATCACTTTATTCATTCCTTTAAAAATTCTCCTAGAGTCCTCATCCTTAGAGGAAACTTCTTTCCTTCCTTGGGAAGCCATATTTTTTATGAATTGAAATGAATTTCCACATGGTGCACCCTTCTCCAATTTATTCACATCCATGAAATTGGACCAAACAATGATAGGATGAATTCCCTTCATGTGGGCACCCCATATACCATACTCAATCATAGAATCAATATATGCTATCTAAATTATTCCAAATGCATGCTCAAACAATTTGTCATGCAATGACTTCTCTACCCAAGTACATGATACAACTTCCAAACTTCCAAACTACTTCTCCAACACCTTTCCATGAACCAAAAATGTAATCAAAATGAACCAATACTAGCTTACCAATTATATTTTTGTATGTTATGCTCATGTAATATGGTGAAACCATAGGTGAATTAGCCAAGCCAGTGCTCATGTGTGAAAATCTAGGATGGTCATAATAGCAACAAGGAGATGTTTCTTGCAAAAAAAATTCTTTCAATAGAATCCGATGGTGTTGACCAAAGTGCAATTCAATTTTGGGAGAATATTTAACCTTATGCATCTCTTTCCTCTTAAGAGGTGTCTCTATCCCACATACTACTACATGAATCTTCCATCTACAATAGTTGAGACCAAATATGATCCCACGGTCTTAAATGAATCTTAGATTGAGGAATTGTCTCCTACTCCCTCCTCTACACTACTTATTGTTTCCACCAAAAGCTTCATGAAAACTCTCAACCCACCAAGTAGGAGAGTATTGATTCCATCCACCATATGATTTTCCTTGTAGGATATCAAACCATTTCTCCTCATGGATGAACTTTTGGAAATGAAGGCTAGCTTTCCCTCTGGGATCCCACTGAATATGTTGCATTCTTTCGAACTCACATACCATCAATAACACTCTGTCACTCCATGGAATGTTTGTATCACATGGTTTATGCAGCGTTCCATTTGACATCTTGGTCATCTGGAACAAGTTGCCATTACAAAGGATCCCAATATCCCATAGCCATGTTGAAAACCTATCACTTCCCATGCTTCTAAAAACTATTTCCATGCAATTTCACACCCAATATCCATGTGCATGTGTACTGGATGTATCTAATGGATGAAAAATATACCTATGTTGTTGCTCACATGATAGGGAAATGTTGGTTATGACAAAAAATTTGGTGCATAAGAAAAATGAACATTTATCTTCCAATGTATCTAGCTCAATTGGGCCTCTATCCACCCAATTAATGAGTGAATGAACAATTTTGTTTTTGGATCCCTATGGAATGAAATCAGCCACCTTCGTCAAAGGAAAAGAGTCTTTCCATATAAGTATCTCATGAGGTCTTTATTTCAAGGAATGCATGTCAAACAATTCTCTATTGATGCAAGCAAGTTTAGTGCATTCTTGATCCTCCATTTATCTACCAAATCCATGAATAGATAATCACCTTTTCTCACTTATTCGAATGGCATGTCCTCATCTATATTTCTGATAACTAGGGACTCTTCAATGTCCTTCTGAAGCAATATAGGTGTGCTTGTCACATCACATGCAATGACCCTACAACCATCAACAAAGAATGTGGGAGCCTCCTGCTCCTCATGTGGCACTAAGAGGAAGAATTCCTTCACCCAATATTCATTCCCAAATGACGTAGATGAAATAGAACTATGGGGTGATGAGTTGTGAACCAATCCTCTGAAACTCTCATCTACTAAGAAAGTGGATGCATGTACACCTCCACTGGTTGGTTCGACAATGGTGTGCTTCTTTTCCTCCTCCATGAAGGTGTGACTTGCTCCAAATGGAAACTCAAATGCTTAATCCACCTAAATCCTATGTAAATCATAATTTATTTCATGTACCCCCATCACATGAGGTTACTCCTTTGGTCCATGAATGCAATTAGGCATATGAGAATGATTGTCATAAATGTAGTAGGGAGAATGTAATCCAGGAAACTTCTCATGAAGCTGCTCAATATGAATCTTAGATTCTTGAAGTACACTACGGGTATTCTTCAAAAAATCATGGGTGGTCTCCAACTCAAGATTGATATTGATAATATCCTCTTCATGTTCCAATGAAGCACTATTATATATCTCCACAAGCTCAAGAATATGATCTCTATCAGAAAGCAAATCCAAAAATTTATTGTTCATGTCAATCATTACCTTCTGAATATTCTCCAAGATTTAAATATAAGATTCCTTCTCCATTGATGCATCTCTTGAACGAGAATTTAACACCAATGCAATGTATCATGCAAATTTCTCAAGGCCCAATGGATCTTCCTTTCTCTCATATTTAAATTCCCTGCAAGAAAGTGTGGCTCTAGATGGTATACATCATCTTCTTGCTTCTTAGGATCAACCTCATGAGGAAGCTTAGGTGGTGATGGAGAGACTGATCCGTGTTCATATTCTACTGCTACAAGTTATTTATCTTCTTTCACATGGGAATGCTTTCCTGTAGCGAGCTCCTCCAAATTGGTCTTTATGTCACCAACATAGAGACTTGCGCACCCATCAATGGATGCTCTCCTATCTAGGTCTAGATTTTCATCTACCTCTATTCTTTCACCTCTAGATTGAACTTTTGCATCATTGATGGTAGGCACTAGTTATTATTCTACCTTGAAATCACCCAATAGTCACTGGAACTCCTCCATATGGGCCTCTTCTTATTCATCACCTATGGAGTTAGGTGGCTCATGGTTCCTCTTTGTGTCTGTGGATGGTTTATTTGTGCTTTCATTATGCTCAAGTGCTTCATCTTTCTGGATATCCTCCTTCAAGAAACTTAATGCATCTCCATTTATGGTTTCATTATGATCACATATTTTGGAGGATCTTCTTGAAGAAAAACTAAATGATCTCATAAAACACCCATATATGGATGGTTTTGGTGAATCTTTGTCTTTTGTTCTCTTCTTCTTTTCTGCTCTACGTATTGGAACAACTAGGTTCTCTTCTTGATGGTCTATTGATCTTGAGTGTATCCTCATATGCACTCTTGGGCCAAAATCCATATCTATTATAGACATAATCCTTAAAATTCATGGCTGCACAAATCTCATTTCCCAATGTTAGATACTCTTGGTAGCAACGACACATGTTTTCACATACTTCTATCACATTTTCCAGGTCTTTCTAAAAAATTGGAGGAATGGAACTGATTTATTTTTTGTATTCTTGATTAGAGAAGTCATCATCCTCAACTCTTGGTATGCCTCCATCAACATAGAGGATTTCATATTCTTCATACTGCTCAAAGCCTTCATCAACTGCTACTCGTATTAGTCTCATAACTGCAAACTTGAAATTGTGTTCTGAGAGTTTATGGAGCTTTCTCTTACTGCTCACGGGTGTCGAATAACATGATATGATACCACTGTAATGTACCTTCCTGGGATTAAGGAACAATATAAAAAATATTGAAGAAAAGAAAAGAGATAGTCTCAAATACTAGACTAGGAAATGGAGCAATTTAAATTGGATACGAACCAACACAATGATATGGTATGCAATGAGAATCTATAGGTTTAAAAAACTCCAATCAGAGGGGTTTATAGTCCATACATACTGCGGTGGGAACATTATATTCGTATGCCACACTCGATATGGTCCTGAGACCACGTAATGTCAGTCATCGGGACTTCTATGGAAAACCAACGACTCCTAGTGCTTCACTAGATGTATCTAGACTCTATTATAGTCATATCTAGTTAGAGATATTTGGTTCAAAGTTTGGAATTCCATTTTGTGGTTTGGATGGACTTGGGAAAAGTTTGACAATTCGAGACTACACAACTAGCCTAAGTTAGGGACAATCCATACAAGATTAGAGGCCAACAAATATTCAAAGACATGGAAGGTGTTCATTATGATCTTAAATAGTAGCAGGAACTTACAAAAATCAAATTCATTGGGAAGAAGGAAGTCAATTAGCATTATACTCAAAACTAGTAAAAATACATCCAAATCTAGAGTCGATATTGGAAGTTCATATGAAATCCATAATTTGACATTATAAACTTCAAGAAAGACATCAGAATTTCAATATAATAGAAACTGCATTAGATATAATCCAAGAGGCCTTCCCGAATAATCTCAATACTTGGTATTGTTATCACGAATCTTGTATTTGCCTCATGAGGTGATCCTATTTAGGACGATAGAGGAAATGCAACCAAATTCATGACCTGCAATATCCAAGAATTCTGAAAGAACTCAAATGTCACACAATTCAAGGATACTGGCACTTTGGACCCAGTGAAAAAACAAAGCCCGGGGGCATCCCTATGACCAAGAAATCCTAAAACAAGGAAAATGAATAGATAATCGAGGGAAAATTGGTAGAATCTCTTAGTGGGATGCTTAATTAGATTTTAGAACGATCAACAAGAGATTTCGAGCATCCAGGTGAAAAGCCCCAATTTTACCTTAGGGTTTTAATAAAAAAAATGGGATCTAAGGAAAAATGGTCAAATTTTATGAAATTGGATACTCAAAGTGATTGTTGGATGTAAGATTAGGAGAATGAAAATGAAACCAAAAATACACAGTTCGTGGTTTGTGAAATACCCACTTTCCCCAAGGGGGGGCGTTTTTCCCTAAGTAGCAGGCCAGTACTTTAGATGGGAAAATGGAGTCCAATTACAATGAAAATTTAAACTTAGGGGTTTTAATGTTTAGAGCTCGCCGCAAGATAGAACCTATGGATCTACAGAATGAGGGTTTTAATATAATAGAATGATGAGAAATGAAGATACAGAAAATGAAGGAAGAGGAACTTACCTGCGAGACATACCTGGATCTTGCAGATGCAATGAGAAATGATGAAGAATGTCACTTTCCCGTTGAAATGAAATTTTTCGAAGAATATCTTGTTGTTATTGTGGCACAACCAATCACTGTAGCACCNCTTGCAGATGCAATGAGAAATGATGAAGAATGTCACTTTCCCGTTGAAATGAAATTTTTCGAAGAATATCTTGTTGTTATTGTGGCACAACCAATCACTGTAGCCCCTGCTTCAACCTGCCATATCAGAGAAAAATCAAATGATCAGACAAACGAACGAGATCTACAGAATATGAAATAGAAAGGGAATAAAAAATCATAAAGAAAAATACACTCCCTGAACCGAACATCCAGGAGCCGAGACGAAGGTGAGTTTCCCCACAAAAACGCCCTCTCTCTCTCCTAGCGCGCCTCCTTTTCCTACAGATGAGATGGGTAAAGAAAAAATGAAAGACATATCCCAAATGAAGCTTGGTATAGAAGAGTAGCATGCCAATCATCAGATCATCAAACCATCCACAAGATACACAGAAGAATAATCCCAGACAAAAATCTCTTTATTAAATTATGGTGCCAAAGCTCATGAATTACAATGGCGGGGTCACCTCTCTTAAATAGCTAGAGAGTTTGTCCATATTCTAACCAACTATCATCCAACGGTCGAGATTAAAACATCTTCTATGGTGGACATCAAAAATATCAAGATCAATACATGGACCAAGTGACTGAGTCAACATGGGGCACATTTTTCTCAAGGACACCTATCCCAAGTGAAAAGTCAGAACATAATATAAGATATGACATTATATAACATAGGATGGGGTCACTAGGAGATTAATTCAACCTAGGCCCCTTTTACAACTTCAAACCATATAATATAAAAGTGAAATACATCATTAGTCATGAGAGGGGGTGCCCCTTAGGGGGATTTCCTCACTAGTTGACCCATAATAAAATAATCCAGACATCTGCTGACTATAAAATGCTGAAGGATTGTTCGGGATGCTGAGACATGTCATCTGTCAAATTTCCAAGCCATTTCGTTGACTGAGGAGGCCAAATCGATTTTTTCAGTGATTTTTTTAGTTCATTTTTGTTGAAACAATCTTTGGAAAATGCTAAATCCACCATAACTCTCTCCAGGGTGCAAATTGGGTCAAACTGGTCACTTTAGATGATCTAGAGACATAGAGGAATGGTATAAGTGACTACTCATACCCCTTGGAACATTGCTCTTCTATAGTAGAACCAATCATACTGCTATCTAGAATAAAATTTTATCATTTGGCCAATAATTAAGTGATAATAATCACTCTTCTGTAGAACTGGGGCCAAACTCTCAAAACTTAAACCGCATTATTGGTCCTGGGCATGTGTGGAAAAAATATATACCATGTTTCTTTTTTGAGTTACTGCCTTGGGAACCGTGATTGACTCGGTCAATTGGGTTGACCAGGTCAAATTACCCAAAACCAAGGTGAGATGTTGCATCAATATGATCTTGCAACCATCCAAGGTAAGAAATTATCCAATGGTGTATATCAAAACCAAACTTGAATTAGTTATTCATAATCATGGTAACAAATAATAATAATAATAATAATAATAATAATAATAATAGTTAGATGTACCCGTGCTTCTGAATAATATTGGAACTTTCTAGAAGCCTGCTTGTTCATGCCATACTTACAAAGGGTAAACAATGTGCTACAGATGGGTGAGGATGGAAGAACAAGGTTTAGGCAAAGGGAAATGAGTTTTAACCGACTTTAACTCAGTGATCTATTTGAATGAATCATAATACACTCTACCAAGGTGACATATGTATGACAAATAGCAATAGGGGATGGATGTGTCTCACAAATGGATAACGTACTTGGATATGCTTCCCTTAGACTCTAACAAGTTTTCCTTTTCACTTTATTTGCAAAATAGGTCAACCTTCAAAGGAAGGTTCCCTAGAATCCTTCTGGGCTCCAGTATTGACAAAGATCCAGCCTTTGCAGGCTAGTCTCATCATGTGGCCCTATGGGGACTAATGAGCTGAAAACTATACAAAGAGTGAGTGCTCATCCTTTCACCATTAACATTTTCAAATAACTTTACATTTCACAAGATACCAACCAGCCTACAAGAGCAAGTTCCTTGGAAATCCTTCTGGGCTCCAATAAATTACTAAGGCCTAGCCCCACTGCCAGCGAGTAGTCCATAGCCCCGACGGGTTTGCCTCTCCCTGTCGCCCCTGTGGAGAGAATATTGAGCCTTACAGCATACAAGGAATGAGTCCACTGACTACTTTTTAAACAATTATATTTTTTGCATTTTTTAGAGATAGCTTTTATGTGTTCTGATGCTTTAGTGTTTAGCAACATTGTTATGTGGAGCACTTGCTTTGAGAACTAAAGGAGAACTACCCTGTGAACCTAGCCACACTGGACAAGCCAAATACTTCATATCTAGAGGCAAAAAGTAACATGGAGTCTATCATACATAGGGGTCGCAATGGGGAAAAGGATATTTAATCTCACAAGTCTCATTCAGTCTAAGTCATAAGATAAAATTTAATGTGGATGAACTGGATGGACGGGGACAAATGATATGGAACCTAGGTTTACAATTTGTACAAGCATGGCATGAGCAACAGTATTCACATAAAATTCCTCAATTAATCATAACATAGGTTAAGGCACAACAGATATAGGCATAGGTCACCATAATCATCCTAACATGATAAGCATAGGTATCTGACATACAACATAGAGAAAAATCAAACCAAGGAGGTGTATACCCGATCTCACCAAATATATTTGTCTCCAACTAATAAGCCCCTATATAACTGTGTACCAACTCTGATCTGCTACTCTGCTACAATGAACTAGATCATCACCAAAAGCATCACAATGGACTCCTGAATCTTAGTCTTGTCAAGTTGAAAATATGATGAACAAGGATCTAAAATGAAATGAAGCTGTAAAGATCCATGCTAAAACCCCATGTAAAAAGTATCTCAGAATAAAATAAGAGACAAGTCTACATGTTGCATCATGGAATCCTGACTGCAAATGTATATGTGATAACATCTGGCTCCAACTGGGACAAGTGCTCTAATGAAGAGAGTGCTTGAGAAACTCAAAGATATATGGTTTGCAGCACCAGCAACAACAAGAAATCCGACACATCCTAGAGAATCCAACATTCTGCTTCATTTCCAAATATTTACCTATAATCCTACACACATGGATGTAAGAAATATAGGAGCAACATGTATGGGAAAAATATATGCGTAAAACAAAACTAACAAGAAATCAATGTTGAAAGTAAAGTGCTGAAAAGTAAATTCTAATATACTCAATCCAAATGCAGAAACTAGAAGACTCATGCATCAATCAAACAAAAGACAAACTCAAACTACTGCTCATAAGATATTATTCAACCTACCTACTCTAACTGATGGCGAAAAGATGATATGCTAAGTCATGCCAGGTACATAGTCCCTTAAATGAACATGATTTACAGGAGTTTTGAAATTGCGACCATCTTCAATAGATAGAAAACACATGTTGCCTTCAAATTGTTCTATTGTTAGTGGTACCATCCAAAGGTTTCCTGATTGTCTTGAAATATAATTAAAAGCATGATTCTCAACAATCACCTTGTCACCATAGGAATACCTATGTCTATTAATAGATGACGAAATAATTGGAATACCACAGGTAGGTATAATGGAGGAATCAATGTTTCTTCTAACACAAGGAAATTTCATCGTCCTACTTCTTTTTGGTATAGCATTGAAGCGCGAAGGACCCCCTTCTTGGATGGATAGGATGATTTCTAACTTCCTCTAGGTGCATTGACACGACTTCTTTAACTGTTTCCCCCACAGTCCAAAAATATATAAATACTTCATCAATATTATCTTTGATGGGAGATATGGTGACAAAATGATCGACTTGCCTACTAGATCCTTCCCCATGGGGCATGGGAAATTTTCCTTTTCAAGAGGCTTCAGATAGGTTTATTTCTACTACTTCTTCCAAGGTGTTATAGGTGCAATAGGAATGTGAGATGCATTAGTTTTCTCATTTAGAGGATTCTCAGGAGGTAACAAAAAACATGGAAAATGAGAAATTGATGGTTAGCGAAAATTATTTAGATTTGCTCCTTGGTCTGGTGGATCATGTTGATTAATTAATTCAGATTGATCACTAGAGGGAGTTTGGATTTCATTTTCAACTATAGGAGAAGAGATATTAGGTTGGAAAGTAAGCAAATTATTTAGGGAAAATTCCTCCCCAAATGCATCATTAATTAGAACATCTTCTTTCCAACTTTGATTAACCATATTTCCCATTTCTTGCCTTAGGTTATCTCTCAAATCCTGCCTAATCTCTTGGATGGGATGATGAATTCTTCTGGTCCGAGTATTAGGACTACTAATCCATGTAGTGGAAAACTCATTATGTGGAGTAGATTCAGGAGCTTCAATAGATAGATTATTAGGGGTATTAGAAAAATGTTCTAAATTATTTCCATAGATTTCCCCTATCAACTCTTGATGGATGATCTCATGTCCAACCCTAACGTCATCCTCATCGTCAAAATCAGAACTACCAACTCCCAGTGAAGAACAATGGCATATATTCATTGCCATCTTCTACTAAGTTGATTCTTTCTACACCCAGGGTCCATTTTATAAAATCAAGCACATAGATCTGTGGATCAACACACAACTCATAAGATAGATCAGACAATTTTACTCAGTATTGAAGAATGAAACAGTGCAAAAATGGCTTGAAACTGTGTAATTCTTTCATTAATCAAAATTAATTGGATAATTAATTACAATGTAATACACTTGTATTAATAACCAGTCAATTTGAATGCATGAGAGAGAAATTCGAATTGATTGACTCTACCTAACTACATGGATAACTAGACATGTATAAATCACTATCGGATCCCAACTAGTTAGCTCCAGTTGTCTAAATCATTGCACCAGTAAGTTAGAATCCGTTAACTAGTCTAACTGAATGTGGTAGGTGAGGAATTGTGCCTTCCCACATGCAATCAATCAATGAATGACGCTAACTGAATGTAACTGGATATCACTGAATGTAACTGACTCCTAACTAGGCTTAACTAGTCACTAACTGAACTCAACTGAAGGAGGTTGGTTCTGGCACTCTCAGTGGCTCCTAAATTGTAGGGATTGGTCTAGGAGGCTCCAAAACTAATGCATGCAAATGCAGTCAATGGCAGTTAGCCTCAACTAGTGTTCCCCACATTCTAGTAACTGGTACATGTGACCCAATTAGGCCATGTGGACCCAATGATGCTAGTGACTAAATATAGAATGAAAAGACTCCTAATTTAGACATAATTGACCAAATTGGACAAGGGAGGATTATAATCCTAACACCCACCTCAATTCTAACTTGGACAATTTGTGGGCCTTGGTAACTAAGACCATAGGTCACCCAATACATCTAAAGCAAAGTAACTGCTCAATACAAGGAACTGGGGAAAAAACCACATGGGAAAAAATCCCCCCCTCTAACTAAGCAGGTAGAATCAGGATTCAAGTTTTAAAAACTTGAAAATATGTTGCTGCAACCTTCATCTCTATGGTGTAGCGAAGCAACATGCATGATGTTCTGTGCACAGGTATCCTGGGCCTGGCATGTGGAATTGTCCATCTTCTCCCAAAATGATGATGGAAGGAAGGAGGAATGTAACATTTGCCTCTTTTTGGATGAAGAGGTGTATGATCCACTCTATTCTTCTGAGAGCAGTGTACTTGATCATACCTTTCCATGTAGCATCTCATAGGGATTTTGTTGCATATCTCTGAAGGAGGTGAGATTGCATGACATAGCAAAAGGTTCTCTTTCTGAAACTGATGTTTTGTCTTCTGTGTGTTAGATCAATTTTCAGTCATCTTCCTAGCTTCCTGCTTGGGAGTAGGGACTGGATCTGGATCTGGATCTGTATCACCCTGAATCTCAATCTCATAGACTGATACAACTAGTTCTGCAATACTAGTGGAAACTGCAAAAGAAGTAGATAAAATGTTTTTACCTCCCCTTTCAAGTGGCAGCTGAGAGTGCACTGTTTCTAGAAATGGCAGGAAGTGTGAGAACTCATATGCCTTGGAGGCATTATTTGCAGCACCCTTCGCTATGATGTTCCCGGAAGAGATATTTGTAATCTCCACTGATTCAGGACCAAATATCACTCTCTTTGGAGGGCCAGTGTGAGTCATATAGTATACAGATAACAGATTTGTAGCTAAGGAGGGAACATAAAGCACATCTTTGAAATTTCCATGTTCAAGCTTGATATAACCCTTCCGTTTGGCTCGAATTTGACTGTTGTTACCCATATGAATACGAGGGCCATCAAAAGAATGTAAAGAAGAGAATAATTCTCTAGATGCAACCATGTGATTGGAAGCTCCTGAATCAATGAGGAAGGCATGTGTTGTTGAATAGCTAGCCTTCAGTGCATGGAATCTCTCATCATGTTCTTTAGTTTCTTCTCTATGGGAAGCCTTCATTGCGCCAGCAGGTACAATGATGTTATGTTTCTCTAGAAGAACAACCATTTCATCAATTGTTCTTCTCATACAGGATCTTTCTAGATGAAATCCCCTTCCATAGTAAGAACAAAGGGTCTTTCCTTTTCCATTCTTCTTGATTCTCCTTGAGCCTGAGGGCTGATCTTACTACTCTTTCTCCACAGGAGGCTCATTCTTTTGCTTCCCCTTACCATTCATAGCCTTAGGTCCTCCAGCAACCAATGCTTGATCTTTGGAATATCAGATGATCCCCATTTGGATCAGCTTGTCATGCTCATTGGTGAGAGACTCAATGAAGGCATTAAGAGTTGGCATCTTCCAATTTGGTGTAGTGAGCTTCCCGAAATGAAAGGTTGATACAAATACTGAGTAGTCTGCACCAAGTTTTGATAGGTTGGCAAGGATGAGTTGATCATCCTCCTTCTCAACCTTGCACAACTTCAACTGGAATACCAAGTGCTTGAATTTGATGAAGAAATCATTCATAGTTTTGAATTTTCCTGGGTGAAGAGAGATCGGCTTATTCTCTAGCTGATAGATCCTCAGGTCATATTACTTATCAAACAGGGTAGCAAGTTGATCCCAAATCTCCTTAGGAGTCTTCAATCCATTGATGTGAAAGAGAATATCTCTAGAGATTGAAAGGCACAGGATTCCATATGCTTCATCAAGCTTATTCCAATATTTTTCTTTATCAACATAATGAATCGGCTCTACCTCTGTGTCCATTGTGACTTTTTAGAGTCTTTTGGAGTGAAGCTACATCTCCATGTCTCTTTCCATTGATGGTAGTTGAAAGGAGTGAGAAGCTCCATAGGAGGGGCCATTGTGTTGCTCTAGTGAATGCAGTGAAGGAGACTGAATGTTGTTGTAGTGAATGCAGTGAAGGAGACTCAAAAACCTATAAATAACACAAAGAAACAAACAAAGTAAGGTCGCGCACCTGCACTTTTGGAATTTTCTTCACACCCAGCTTACTTAATCAAGAAATCTTGATCAACAATTCCTTTGCTTAGGATTTATGTGGTAAATTCTCCACTTCTGGTGCAGTGCTGGAAGGAGCAATTTTGCTCAAAAAAAAATTTGATCCAAGTATGAATCTGTAGTAGGAGAAGTGCCTTGTTCTACCGAGGCTTTGATACCATATAAAATTGAGCAAATAGATCTGTGGATCAACACACATCTCACAAGATAGATCAGAAAATTTTACTTAGTATTGAAGAATGAAACAATGCAAAAATGGCTTGCAACTATGTAATGATTTCATTAATCAAAAGTAATTGGATAATTAATTACAATGTAATACACCGGTATTAGTAACCAATCAATTCGAATGCATGAGAGAGGAATTCGAATTGATTGACTCTACCTAATTGCATGGATAACTAGACATGTCTAAATCACTATCGAATCCCAACTAGTTAGCTCCAGTTGCCTAAATCAGTGCACCAGTTAGTTAGAATTAGTTAACTAGTCCAACTAAATGTGGTAGGTGAGGAATTGTGCCTTCCCACAGGAAATCAATCAATGACTAGCGCTAACTGAATGTAACTAGCTGTAACTGAATGTAACTAACTCCTAACTAGGCTCAACTAGTCACTAACTGAACTCAACTGAAGGAGGTTGGTTCTGTCACTCTCAGTGGCTCCTAAATTGTAGGGATTGGTATAGGAGGCTCCTAAACCGATGCATGCAAGTGCAGTCAGTGGCAGTTAGCCTCAACTAATGTTCCCCACATTCTAGTAACTGGTACATGTGGCCCAATTAGGCCATGTGGACCCAATGATACTAGTGACTAAATATAGACTGAAAAGACTCCTAATTCAGACATAATTGACCAAATTTGACAAGGGAGGATTAGAATCCTAACACCTTTTCCATAAGTATTTTTTAATCCATATTCGTAGGCTTCTAGATATCCATCAATTAAAGGCTCCCTAAAAATTCTTATTAGATTTCCATTGGAATTGGGTATGCAAGCACAAGATAAATCCATCATCAAGTACCTGCCTAAACCAGCAGCCCATTTCTTAGAAAGCACATACCATACACAGGAAGAAGATCAATCACCACCACATCCATCATGGTATTCAAATCAGGGCAAGCAAACAAGTCGGTCTTTCGATTTTTTATTAGGCCATATGCTTGAACACTCCTAGAATAAATTCCACAAACATTTCCATATGGAGGTGTGACTTCGAATCCCATTTCTTTCATAATTCTTAAAGGCATAACGTTCATAGCAACACTCGAGTCTAACATGCAATTGTGGAGTAAGAGGTTATTTATTTGTAATGTAACATAGAAAGGAGGGTGTCCTCCACTCTTCCTTTCATAAACTGCAATGTGAATCTGGATAGGAGGATCTACCTCTACCTCTAACACTCTAGATATGACAAGAATCATAGAAAATATCGGGACCATTTGCTACTGGGATATTATAAAAGAATTGTTGAACTTGATCCTTGACGGATGGTAGCTTTACTAGTTCACCCAGGGACACATTTTGCATAATATTATGCAATTCTTGTTCTATGTCTATCCCTAGTTCATAGTCACAAAGATCTTATTCATCTGATTCTTCCTCTTCTAAATTTATGTGCTTATCTAGGAAAGGTGTAGTACTTTTCTCTTTACTTTTCTGTTGGTAGACTTGAGCGGTGGGTGGTGTTGTTGTGCACACCAACTCTTCTTCTTATTCTTTCCAATCTTCTTCTTCTAGCAAGATTCTACCAAAATCCTCCTCATCTATGAATTCTTCAACTACAGTAATTCCTTGATCCTCAGGGTCAAAGACTTCAGGATCTTCTTCGTGTTTCTCACAGATGTTCATATTTCTACCTTCAGCTGGCTCATTTCTTCTATCGTTTTTCCTATTCTCATCCATATGCCCTCTTTGGTTGTTCCAATAAGACCTTAAGCCGTAGGAATTTCTATTTCTATCATGCTCCCTAGTTCTAGCTATATCCTTTGTGAACAACACGAGGCTTTTCATCATTTCAAACATTGCCTCAAGGGTGGGTTTCTCCTCAGTCATAGGTTATTTGGCCTTCCTGGGTTTTGGATCACTATGGGAAGAAGACGGAGCGTAAACATCTAAGAAATTATTCTTTCCCATAGAAGCTATGTTAGCTTCGGCTTTCTTGCCCCAGGTTTGAGCGATTTTGAGGTCATTAGTATTTTTTTCCTTAATATTTAGATCGAACCATCCATCAAAAGCATTTAGATAAAGTATAAGGATATCCTGAGCGGTCAGTCTTAGATCTTGGGGAATGTTTGAGACAACTTTGACAAATCTTATATTGAACTCGTGAATAGTCTCGTTTTCCTTATTTTTAACCTCAAACAATTGATTTAACAAGAACCTATTGTCTGGATTAGATGACCAATCTTCTATAAGTTTTCTAGTAAAAGTATCGTACCCATCTACAGATCATGGAGGCAATATATCAAACCAACTCCTGGCATCCCCTTCTAAAGAAGCTTTGAGGGAAACCATATAGAGATATTTAGCTTCAACCCTATAAGCGTCCATATAATTCCATATTGATTCAATATGCTCTCCAATTGGGATCGTAGAGGATCCATTGAATTTAGGTAATTCGTCAAAATACTTGTTAGGCATATCACGAGGAGCACCTTGAATGAGTGAGAAATCAAAAGGAGAAGGTTTGGATCGGCTTCTAAATTTCCTAAGTCCTGCGGGAGGATTGGTGTTGGCCATTTGAGAAATTAATCTGGGAGGACTACTCGGAGGAGTAGACAAATTCGAACTATTGGTTGGAGAATTGAATTGAATAAAAACGGGACATGATTGAAACGATTCAGGAGGGTTATTTAGTATTTGTCGAGGTGAATTGATCACCCTCCAATAAAAGCTCAAAGACAGATATTTAATATTTTTGTTATGATGATGAGTGTACGTCAATGCAATTTCAAGATTACTTCGACTTTGAAGTTTATACTCATGGGTAGGTCCCTCAGAGGAGTCGCATTGTGGAGTCACCAGGTGAACAAATTGGCGTATTCACCAAAATGTAATGTTGTAAGAGAGATAGAAACAATACAGTGATTGTGTTTAAATTAAGAAATTGAAGTACAACCACTGGATTAAAGGCCAAATGTGAGATGAATGATTGTAAAGGTAAACGCATTCACAGATACCGTACGTACTTATAATTAACCAAGGTAATCCTCTACCTCCCCGGCAACGGTGCCAAAAATGTTATCACAAATCTTGTAGTTTCCCCGTGAGGTGATCCTATTTAGCACAGAAGAGGAAAGGAAACCAAATTCATGACCTACAATATCTAAGACTTCCGAAAGAACTCGGATGTCACACTAGTCAAGGATATCGACACATTGGACCCTGTGAAAACAAAGAGCCCAGGGGGCGTCCCTATAACCAAGAAACCCTTAAATAAGGAAAATGAACAGATAATCGAGGGAAACTTGGTAGAATCTCTTACTGGGATGTTTAATTAGAGTTTACAATGATCACCAAGAGATTTTGAGCATCTAGGTGAAAAGCCCCAATTTTCCTTAGGGTTTTAATCAGAAAAATGGGATCTAAGGCAAAATGGTCGAATTTGATGAAATTGGATACTCAAAGTGATCGTTGAATGTAATATTGAGTGAATGAAACTGAAACCAACAATACCCAGTTCACGGTTTGTGAAATACCCACTTTCCCCAAGGGGGGTGTTTTTCCCTAAATAGCATGCCAGTGCTTTAGATGGGAAAATGAAGTCCAATTACGATGAAAATTTAAACTTAGGGTTTTCAATTTTTAGAGCTCGCTGCAAGCTAGACCCTATGGATCTATGAAATGAGGGTTTTAATATAATAGGATGATGAGCAATGAAGATATAGAAAATGAAGGAAGAGGAACTTACCTACGAGACATACCTGGATCTTGCAGATGCATTGAGAAATTATGTAAAGTGCCACTTTCTCATCGAAATGAACTTTTTCAAAGAAGATCTTGTTGTTATTGTGCCACATCCAATCACCCTAGCACCTCCTTCAACCTGCCATATCAAAGAAAAAACAAATGATCATACAAACGAATGAGATGTATAGAATATGAAACAAAAAGGGAATACAAAATCATAAAGAACAAGATACTCCCTGAACTGAACATCCAGGAGCCGAGACGAAGGTGAGTTGCCCCACAAAAACACCCTCTCTCTCCTAGTGCACCTCCTTTTCCTGCAGATGAGATGGGTAAAGAAAAAATGTAAGACATATCCTAAATGAAGCCCAGTATAGAATAGTAGCAATGCCAATCATCATATCATCAAACCATCCACAAGATACATAGAAGAATAATCCCAGACAAAAATCTCTTTATTAAATTCTGGTGTCAAAGTTCATGAATTACAATTGGGGGGTCCTCTCTTAAATAGATAGAGAGTGTTCCCACATTATAACCAACTATCATTTGACGGTGGAGATCAAAAATACCAAGATCAATACATGGACAAAGTGACTAAGTCAACATGGGGGTGCATTTTTCTCAAGGACGCATATCCCAAGTGAAAAGTCAGAATATAATATAAGATATGACATGATATAACATAGGAGGGGGTCACTAGGGGCTTAATTCACCCTAGGCCACTTTTACAACTTCAACCCATACAATATAACAATGAAATACATCACTATCCATGAGAGGGGGCACCCCTTGGGGGGATCTCCTCACTTGTTGAGCCATAATAAAATAATTTGGACATCTGTTGATTGTAAACTAATGAAGGACTGTCTCAAATGCTAAGATACATCATTTGTCAAATTTCCAAGCCATTTTGTTGACCCAAGGGGCCAAATCAATTTTTTCAGTGATTTTTCTAGTTCATTTTTGTTGGTACAATCTCTAGAAAATACTAAATCTAGCATAACTCTCCAGGGTGTAAACTGCGACAAACTGACTGGTTTAGATGATCCAGAGACATAGAAGAATGGTATAAGTGACTATGCATAGCCATTGGAACACTATTATTCTCTAGGAGAACCAATCATACTGCAATCTAGAATAAAATTTGATCATTTGGCCAATAATTAAGTGATAATAGTCACTTTTCTAGAGAACCGCGGCCAAACTTTCAAAACTGAAACCGCAGTATTAGTCCTGGGCATGTCTAGAAAAAATATAAACCATGTTTCTTTTTTGAGTCATTGCCTTGGGAACCATGATTGACTCGGTCAACTGGGTTCACCAAGTCAAAGTACCCAAAACCAAGGTGAGTTGTTGCATCAATATGATCTTGCAACCATCCAAGGTAAGAAATGCTCCAATGGTGTATATCAAAAACAAACTTGAATCATTTATTCATAATCATGGTAACAAATAATAATAATAATAATAGTAAGAAGTACCTGTGCTTCTGAATAATCTTGGAACTTTCTGGAAGCCTGCTTGTTCATGCCATACTTACAAAGGGTAAACAATGTGCTACAGATGGGTGAGGATGGAAGAACAAGGTTTAGGAAAAAGGAAATTACTTGTAACTAAATTTAACTTAGTGATCTATCTGAATGAGGTATAATACACTCTGTCAAGGTGACATATGTATGATAGATAGCAATAGGGGATGGAGGTGTCTCACAAATGGATAAAGTACTTGGATATGATTCCCTTAGACTCTAACAATTTTTCCTTTTCACTTTATTTTCAAAATAGGTCAACCTTCAAAGGCAAGTTCCCTAAAATCCTTCTGGGCTATGGTACTGACAAAGATCCAGCCTTTGCAGGCTAGTCTCACCCTGTGGCCCTATGGGGACCAATGAGTGGAACACTATAAAAAGAGTGAGTGCTCATCCTTTGACCATTTAACTTTTTAAATCACTTTACATTTCACAAGATACTAGCCAGCCTACAAGAGCAAGTGCCCCGAAAATCCTTCTGGGCTCCAGTAACTGACTAAGGCCTAGCTCCGCTGCCAACGAGCAGTACATAGCCCCAACCGGTTTTCCTCTCCCTTCCGCCCTTGTGGATGGTAGATTGAGCCTTACATTATACAAGGAATGAGTGGTCAAACTCTTATCCACTGACTCTTCTTAAACATTTTTTACGTTTTGCATCCTTTAGATATAATGTTTATGCATTCTGATGCTTTAGTGTTTAGCAACACTATTATGATGGAGCACTTGCTTTGAGAACTAAAGGAGAAATACCCTGTGAACCTGACCACAATGTCCAAGACACCTACTTCATAGCCAGAGACACAAAGTAACATGGAGTCGATCATACATAGGGGTCACAATGGGGAAAAGGGTCTTCAATCTCACATTAGAGGAAATTTGGGGTCTAAAATGGGCCTTATAAGAAAATGAGCCAACAATAAATTCTTGTGAGTTGGAATTGAAGAACCAATAGAATTTCAAAAAAATGAGTCAACCATAATGGTTGACCTGACATATTTGTCATAAAAAAACTATTTTTTTGTTCGTATTTTCAACATATCTCCCTGTGTTTTTACTCAAATTTCGAGCGAAAGGTCATTCTGCATCCAAGGAGTATCCACACCGCATACTTTTGATGTACCCCGCTACCCCAAAAACAAGAAATACCTGAAAAAATGTGATAATGACATCATCATCACATTTTTTCAGGTATTTCTTGTTTTTGGGGTAGCGGGGTCTGTCAAAAGTATGTGTCATCATCACTTTTTTTTCCAGGTATTTCTTGTTTTTGGGATAGCGGTGTACATCAAAAGTATGCAGTATGGGTACTCGTTGGATGTGAAATTAAATTATGCATCCAACGAGCCCTTCCACTCGAAATTTGAGTAAAAACACAGGGATATATGTTGAAAATACAAGCAAACAAAGTAGTTTTTTCTTTCTTCCTCCAAAATTAATAAATATAGTTTTATTATTTTAACTATTATTTTATTATTTTCCTTAGGAGGCCCATTTTAGATCTCAAATTCCCTCTAATGAAAGTTTCAGTCAGTCTAAGTCATGGGATAAAATTGAATGTAGATGAGCTCGATGGACGGGGAAAAATGATATGGAACCATCCTAGCACCTAGGTTTACAATTTGTACAAGCATGGCATGAGCAACAGTCTTCACATCAAGTTCCTCAATTAATCATAATGCAGGTTAAGGCACAACAAATATAGGAATAGGTCACCATAATCATCCCAACAAGATAAGCATAGGTATCTGACATACAACATAGAGCAAAATCAAACCAAGGAGGTGTATACCTAATCTCACCAAATATAGTTGTCTCCAACTGATAAGCCCCTCTATAATTGTGTGCACCAACTTTGATTTGTTTCTCTTATACAATGAACTAGATCATCACCAAAAGCATCTCAATGGACTCCTGAATCGCAGTCCTGGAAAGGAAAATCTGATGAACAAGGCTCTGAAATGAAATGAAGCTGTAAAGATCCATTTTGATACCCCGTGTAAAATTTAGCTTGGAATAATATAAGAGACAAGTCTGCATGTTGCATCATGGAAGCCTGACTGCAAATGTATATGTGATAGCAGGTATCATTCAATACAAACAACCATCATTGAATAGAACTGGAAAACTCATGAATTTGAACTATTGGACTATACTTCTTTCTCTGATTTTCGAACCAACTTGAAACATAATCAAAACCTACAATGAATCCAATGAGAAAGGTTTTATTCCTTCTCCACAAATCTAACTGAAGAATCAACTAGCTAAAGAAGTAGCATGGGCACATCTCCCAAGTTGAATTGAAAGCTTATAGATATAATATCCAAAATATAATTGATCAAAAATATGTGAATGGTGTTCCCTTCCTTGTCTTTATATACTAATTAAATTCTTGTGCAAGCTACATTAGTCCAATGCGCCTTCATGAGTCAGATTAGGAGTTGCTGCTTTGTGAAGCTTTTCTTTGCTTTCTAACTGTTCCTGCTTTAACCTTCTTTACTTCTTTTTATCTTTCTTATCTACATTTTATTCTTTAGCATGTTTTTTCTTTATTTTACCTCCTTAGTCTGCTTTTACGTTGCTTTTATTCGTTTCACTGCTTTTTTTCCTTTCTACCACTACCTTGTTCTTCCTTGCTTTATCAAGTTTTCCTTCTTTTCATTGATTTCTAGATTTGGTTGCTTTATTTTAACTTCCTACTTTCTAATAATCAATATTTTATCCCTTATGCTCCCTCTTGGACACATAGTCATCAACACTTATCCAAAAATCAAGTTATTCATGAAAAAAATAACTATAAACCATCTAATCATTAGAGTTATTAAATATCCTAGATAAATAATTCGTTGTCCAAAATTAATCCCAACCAATTAATAAATTATCCTCCTAACCCCATAGGGACTCGATGGGTTAATAGGATGATCCATATGTCACCAAAATGGGGGCATTAAATACTTAAGCCTAGCATTAAGGTCTTTTACAATCCAAACCAACTTGTCCAAACAATAAGAGGAATTCCTAGTGAATTGATTCCTTAGCACAAGGTTATTGGTCACGCCTTCATTGCAATAGAACCATACACCAATCAAGGGATCGTGACCCTTTATCCAGCACTCAACAAGGAATAATAAATCATTGATTTCTCCAAATAGTAAATGTTTGTCAAAGATGAAGATGCCCTTCAATGAAATGTTTGCAACCCTTCATGTGAACCCTCAGCCTTTGGAAGGGGGATGCGTCTCATCCCAATCAATTAATTTCTTCTATTGGTTAAGACGACCTTCCTCAATATGCAGATATTTCCAATATTGATGTGCCCTTCTCAAACTTTAGGTATTATATAACTCGACCCCATGATTTAGACTTAGTGCTTGTGGATAAGCACCCAATAGTAATTAGCACTCTCTCATACTCATGATTCAAATAGACTTGTTCCCTATCTCATCAAGGAAACCCTTTCAGTGGTAGTCTCCAATAATGGTAATTTGCTCAGAAGTATGACTCAACCCTGCCCCAAACAACTAACCAAACTCCTTTTAATTGATGTGGTAGTAGATCTGGTAGTCTCCCCTTTCAGTGGTAGTCTCCAATAATGGTAATTTGCTCAGAAGTATGACTCAACCCTGCCCCAAACAACTAACCAAACTCCTTTTAATTGATGTGCGGAATAGTAGATCTGAGTTATCTACTCCATAGATTGGCCAAGATGTATATTTCATCATTGAACCCAATGTTTGCAAAGGATTTTCATACTCAATGCCAAAAATCAAGCTTAGAGAGATCTCCCATCTCAAATTCACAAATAATAATCCATAATCAGTTTTTAGGGTTCACTTTCCTATTATATTCATTTTTTCACCTTTTTCTTCGTTAATTAATTAATTAATGGCTTATTGATCTTTCCCTGTCTTTTAATTATGTTGTTATGATTAATTATAATCCTCCCTTGAACACCATAGTATAAATGCCATTTCCTATATTAGGAGTATGTTGTCACTTCATCAATGACATGGGGGAGTCATATGGGTCCCACCTACCACATGATGCACCAATTTGCATGAGTATGGGATCCACAGAGATCAATCCCTCTACTTTAGGAACCCACACTGAGTCTTGGGAGTCCCACCACCAGTTCACCCTAGTTTGTGTTGAGTTATGCTCTGATGGGCATCAGTTAGTTCATCTTTAGTTATATTATCCCCACATTTGCATGATTCAAGGGAGTTAGGAGTATTTTCTCACCTACCTTGGTCACTTAACTGATTGCAACTGATTGTGAACTGATTCAGTTCTCCATAGTTGCACTAGTGAGCCTCCAATGGTGTTTTTCCATAGTTAGTGATCTCTAGAGTCATTCCAAGTTATGGGATTCAAATCTCTCCTAGAGGATTCAAATTTCCTTCATTGTATTACATACAGATTAAGGATCATGAGAGTAATGTTATGCTGACAAATTTTTGCCTCTTGACTGTTCAATTTCACCAGGATTGTTTGATCATTATACACTGAATTTCTTCTTCTTCCTTCAACCCCTTTCACAGTGAGGTTCAATCTAGCCTAAATATCTTGAAGCTTTGCTAAATTAAATATGGTATCAAAGTAGGTAATCAGGGAAACTTCAATCCTCAGAAAATTCCATTGGTGCACCCAAAACAATTGGGTTCCACATAATTCTTGGTATCTTTTACTTGATCCCTTCGGATTTTGTCCATAGAAGTCTAGCCAGGTGTGAAGCAACCTAATAATGTGCACATGTCGAAGTACAGGGTGATTGAATTAGATTTCCTTTGAATTGAAGTTTATTTTGGATGTAAATTGAAGAATTCAAAAGAAATGTGTTGCTCCTGGAGCTAGAAGATGGAGAATTCAGCAACCTTGACACCCATGATCCTCACACCCTTCAACTATATTGATTGGAGGGATGATATACAGATTGTGTTGCACAAAAAAGGTTTGTACAAGGTCACAATGGGAAAGGAGTTCGAACCCCAACAACCTCTTGAGAAATCGAAGTATATGAACCAATTGGATGAAGCATTTGGTTTCATGTGCATTCATATCTCTAGGGAGTTACTCTTCCACCTAGATGGATAAAAAAATCCAAGAGAAGCATAAAAAAATCTTGAATCCTGGATTGGAAAGAAGGATGAGTTCAGAGGTCATATTATGGAGAATGATTTGATTTCTCTTTATCCCAGCAACTTCAAAACCATCCAACAATTCTTCACCAACTTAAAATCCTTGGTCATGCAGCTCAAGAAGTGTGGAATTGACAAAAAGGATGAGCAATTGGTGCTCTCTATTCTGAGCAAACTTGGCCAAGAATTCTTAGTGTTCATATCCACCTTTCACTCTAGGAGACTGACAACTCCAAATTGATGAATTCCATCAGTTGATGCCTTCACAGAATCTCTTATTCATGAAAAAGATAAGATGATACAGATAGGATCCCTCAAATCCTCCAAAAGTCAAGCTCTCTTGGTTGGGGAGACAAAGAATGCACAAGAAAAGGGAAATCATAAAGGAAAGGATAATAGGAACACTAAATTCGAACCAAAGTAAGAGTTTGATCTATCAGATGGAGCCTCAGGCTCTAAAAAGTAAAAACATCATAGGTTTGACAAGGGAAAGTGCTCCTATTGTAAGAAAGAAAGGAAACCATATAGAGAAAGGTTGTGCGAAGAATACCATAGATCAGATGTCAAGACTCATTGGACAGCATAATATTTCCCTCCCTAAAGGCACAAGGAAGGTTGATTATAGAAACAAGACTGAAGATCATGAGAGATGCCATGCAATGAAGGATGGATTTTCAAAATCTCATGCCTTCCTCATTGATTAAGGGGCTTCCAACCACAAGGTTTCCTCTAAAGAATCATTCTCTTCATTAAATCTTATTGATGGTCCAAGTATTCACATGGGATATGACAATAAAATCCCAGCTGAAGGGAAGGGTACAATAAAATTAGAGGATGGAGTCTTCAAAAATGTCTTATATGTGCCCTCTTTAGCAACAAATTTGTTGTCTGTATATCAGATGACTCATACAGGCTCACCAAAGCGAGTTGTATTTGGTCCTAACTTAGTTTATATCTCAAATATATCTACTAGGAAGCTGATAGAGAAAGGTGTTGCAAACCATGCCTCCAAGTCATATGAGTTATCACATTTTTTTTCCATACTCAGATACGGCGCAATCACAGTAGCCATTTAAAAGGGAAGATAAATCCATTCTACCTAAACCATTTACATATGATGATGTTTCAATTGACGTTTCATATTCATATTTAGAAGAAGAGGACTAAGTTGAATCAGATCTTGGTGTTGAAGATGAAGTTCAAACATATTCAGATCCAGATCCAGTCCCTACTCCCAATATTAGGCCTAAATGGGCTCAAAAAGTCATTATGGTTGTTGGGAACATGACTGGAGATTCATCTGACAAGAGGAGAACTATATCTTAGTTTCAAGATGAGAACCTTGCGCTATATCATGCAAATCCACTTCTCCCAGAGAGGTGCTAAAAATTCTCATAGAGATGGTACATGATGGTGAGGTCTGCTCAATAGTTCTATAGAGTGGCTTGCCATAATTCACCAAGACAGGAAGCCATGGACAAGGAATATGAGTCAATAAAGAACAATGAGATATTGAATCATGTCTCTTCCTCCAGAAAGAAGAGACAAAAGTAACTTTATACATGGTAAATTGGAAGAACAAATCTACATGGAAAATCCTAAGGGGTACACTGATGATTCTCTCCTAACATGCAAGCTGAGGAATCCATTGTACGGAATCATGCAATCCCCCAAGGCATGGTATCCCAACTTGAACTCTTCCATATTGTCAAAGAGGTTCAAAAGATGCAAGTTTGGATACAAAAGAAACAATATTTATTCTCCTATATGGCATTAGATTGGAAGTAGGTGGAGAGGTTCACATGCACTGTAGTAGGGAAATAGTGCACACAAGCACCATCACACTACATTACTTCTCTACAGAGGTGTAGACTGTAGAAATTTTTCACAATGTTTTTTACTCGGGAGAAATTTGTCTCTTGGTGTGAAATCTTGATTTAGTTCTCTACTGTTCATTTTTTGTGGGGGGGGTAAGGGGTGTCGAGGGGGTTCCCATGAGGTTTTCCCCATTTCCTCAGTTTATTGAGGAGTTACTTTTTGCATTGGATTGTATGGCTGACCTTTGGTCTTATTTTCTAGGGCCTAGGTTGTCCATGTTTGGATTAAGAGGGGTGTCAGGATTAATTATAATCCTCCCTTAACCACCATAGTCTAAATTCCATTTCCTATGTTAGGAGTATGTCATTAGTGCCATGGGGAGTTCATATGGGGCCCACCTACCACCTGATGCACCAGTTTGCATGAGCTTGGGATCCCCAGAGACCAATCCCTATAATTTAGGAACCCACACCGAGTCTTGGGATTACCACCATCAGTTCACCCTATTATGTGTTGAGTTATGCTCCTATGGGCATCAGTTAGTTCATCTTCAATTATCCTAGCACCACATTTTCTTGATTCAAGGGAGTTAGGCACCTTTGTTCACCTACCTTGGTCAGTTAACTAATTGTGAACTAATTTAGTTGTTCGGAGTACCACTAGTGAGCCTCCAATGGTGTTTTCCATAGTTAGTGATCTCTGGAGCTAGTCCAAGCTATGGGATTCAAATCTCTCCTAGAGGATTTGAATTTCCTTCATTTTATTTATGATATCATTACATACATATTAAGGACCATGAGATTAATGTTATGATGACAAATTTTTTCCTCTTGACTGTTCAATTTCACCATGATGGTTTGATCATTGTACACCAAATTTATTCTTCCTCCTTCAACCTTCTTTCACAGTGAGGTTTAATCGAGCCTGAAGATCCCGAAGCTTTGCTAAATTAAACATATGCATGCCACTTAATTACACGTGCATGCCACTTTAATTACACATCAAATTAATTATGCAGGCATGCCACTTTAATTATGCATGTCACTTAAGTGACCCCCTAGCTTGTCAAAAATGGAACATTACACTTATGGTTGCCATCATCCTCTTGAATCCTATTGGTTCTTATAAAGGTTATTTTCATAGTATATTTTTTGTTTTCATGCCCATTTTTTATCTCAAAATTCCTCTATTTAGTAGTTAGGGTATTGCTATAGAGAAACTATTTACAAAGCTAGCATATTACATAATGTTTTGTCAAGTGTTATTATTGTGTTGGAGCTCTACTCAAAGAAGGTTGCACACTCAAAGAGGCTCATGAACATTGCTCTCCTTTTTCTAGATTATCCATAAAAGGTTTATATTCTATAGCTTCTATATCATCATCTCACTTATCCACTTTTTTCCAGTTACGTTTCTTGAATAATTATTCATTAATCATTATTTCTATATTATTTCTATTGGATAAGTAGTGCAAACAATGATGCACAGATTAAGTGCTATTTGTATGATGAAAATTTTGAGGCTTCTATGAAGGCTCTCACATAATGATAAGTTCAAATGCTAATATGAAGAGTATAAAATGGTGGGAAAAGGTCTTTAAATATAATGAAAAATATATTTCTACTGCTAAACAATACCCTTAAGGAAGTCAAAGGAGGGGAATTGATTTGGTTCTAGAGGAGGGGTTGTGGGAAGTTCCCATGAAATACTTCATTGGAGGAATAAGAAATTCCCAAGAGTGTTGTTTCTACTTCATATAAAGGTAGGAATAAGAAAACGACTAGTGAAACTTGTGGAGATGATTATGGTGGAGAACATGAAATATCAAAGACAGAGAAAGAGCATGCTACCCTTGTGCATCATAATAGGAAAAGGCCATTGAACAACAAGAAAGATAGTATCATCCAAGGGAAATATTGAGGTTCAAATTGATCATGTTGACAATATGAAAATTTCCAATGAGTTGATCGGATGGCCTTCTAAAATGATTGTCCAAGTAATAAATAATAAAAAAGTTGGAGGTAAGGTGGTGCAACAAAATATGCCCACATTTGAAGAGATCTATGTCATTATGCACCATTGTAGCTGTCACAAACAAAAAAAGAAAATTTGGATATCTAGATCAAAGGTTAAAGGATAAAATGTAACATAGAAGAATGATATTACATTTCATTCAATGGTTGAAAGGATTCTGGTGCTTTTAGAATGCATAAGTCTATAGGTAAAATGTTGAGCATGTTGTAGATGAATAGGTAGAGGAGCTTCAAGAGTTGAGGAAAAGAGTGGTTGAGATAGAAAATGTATTAAATATGGAATCCTTATTTGCATATTCTCCAACTATCCATGCACTTAGATATATTCAAAGTGACTCTCCAAAAAGTTCCAACATACTTAAACTAGCTAAGGAGTTCTTGTTTAGGATGAAATTAATTGTACCAAAGAATATAATGGATAGGATAGACTTGTTCCTTGGTCTCTAGAAAACCATCAATAATTCCTTTGCTCTATAAAATATTTTCTTGCTTAACGAAACACTAGAAATTGAACTTAAACAAGACGAACGTTTAAATGAAATTATGTGGATACTTTTATCAAAAAAATAAATGTTGTTAATTTTGAAGGAAGGCTAAAGGAGAATCTCCCTTTTGATACAAGAGTAATAGAAATATAGAGATTGGGATAGTAGGGTTGAGACACAATAATTGGTAGCTACTTGGCATGTCCTTGAACACAAGACATCCTAAGTTTTCTTTAAAGTGCTTGAGGTTATCAACAAACTAGAAGGTCCTACTCTTATCTAAGATTATAAATCCTTGAAAAAAGAATACTATGAATCCAAAACTGTTGAAGCTAAAGCTTCTCTAGGTTCAAAATTCAACAAATTTACATGATCTTTTGAGCTTGATATTAAAAAATAGTTGCCCAACATTATTGTGGATAATTTGGAATACCACTTGTGTTGAAAATATCATTTTGGAATCCTAAATGGACTTCAGGAATGAACTCAAGGACAAGGTTCTTGCACTAAAGGTAAAGGAAATAATTATGGTGGGCCTACTTTGAGAATGTACTAAGAAATGGATGAACCTAGTTGTTGAAGTTGTTGAATCCTTGTGACAAAAGATAAATAGTTGGAATAGATAGGGTATCATAAGTGATGTCAATTTGGATTAAGAAGATATGACAGAATATAATGTATTTTCTGCAGAAGAGAAGCAATGGAATTAAAAAAACCTTTCCTCCTCATTTGTGTAACTAAATCCATTCAAGTTTTGCCCTTCTTTCAAACACCCTATGGTTGAATCTTTGTTGTGTTGTTTTTACTCGAATCGCAACTAGGAAAATAAGGTTTGATTGGTGTTTCCTTATGTTTCTTTATTTAGGATTTCCCTAATATTTATGGTCTACGGAGCCTTATCTCTACTTACAATATGAAATGATTTTGAATTTCTTATTCATTTAATTGATTTGAATTTGTAGTGTCATGAGGGAACATTGTTATTTTTTAAACTATCCATATTGGGGTCTTGCTTATATCATTCCTTGTTACCAAGGATTAAAGAGGTTTTATAACTTGTGTCTTTTAAAATTCAAAGCAGATTTTTTTAGCATATAATCAGTTTCAAACCCTTTTCATATAAAAAGTTTAATTTGTTAAAATATTTTCTAGAAGTTTTGTCCATTTCTTTGTTTATTTTTTCTTTGAAATTCTTAATGTTTTTTTCATGTTTTACCTACATTATAAAATATTGGAGGCGAGAGTATTTTAATTATGAGCAAATATTTCATGGTTAACTATATCTTCCTTTTCTTCAACAATCAAACCTACTTGGTTCTTTCTTCAACAAAGATGCATGGTTGAAAGATTATCTTGGTGTATGAAAAACCCTATGCTATTTATTGAATTTTAATGATATGTGGAGATTTACCTTCTAGGATGTTTCTAGGTCATGCATTATCAAGACAAACAATAAAGGTAACCACCATTCACAAAGAAAACTATTACCTCTATAAAAACAAAGGTGGATGTGTCTTGATTCCCTCAAGGACTTCCCCTAGATTTGATAATTCTCACATACGAGGAAAAAATGATAAACCATTTCCTATGATAAAAAATTAAATCATGACATGCCTCAACTAACAATGTATGATTATAATAATTCAAAGGTTGTGTTTACATCCCAAAATGCCAAATGTGTCAATCTGATGTAGGCTTCAACTTTATTGGGCGGAAAACAAAATCTATTGTTCTACTACAAACTTCTCATTAGTGCATTCAAACTTGGGGCCTTCTAGAGAATTGTCCAAAAAGGAATCATATAGCAGAATCCAATCTCATAGGCTAGGAATCTTATTCTTAAGGCACTAATCATGTCGTATTTAGCATTTTCTGACTACATGGATTTAAAAACGGGTTCTCCACAAATGTCATCCAACTTCTTGAGGTGTAGAGAACTCTCTTTCTAGGTTAGGGCTCAACATGTTAATTTCCCTTAGTGTTTAATATTTATCTCTATTAGGGAAAAAATCATCTCCATAAACCAACTCATATTGGGTAGATCCCGTCGTTCTTTTCCATTCAATTATATATTCTCAAAAGGAATTCAAGAGTCTTTCTGTACAATCTTTATGTTCTTGAACAATCTTTATGATAAGTTTTCTAAACTCTCCATTAGTAGCCTCCACCCAATGGTTAGCATGTGGCAATATGGAGAAAAAAAAATTCCCCAGTTACTTCTTCAAAATTTATCTTAGAAGCAAGGTTCTTCTATCACCCGCTATCTCTTTAAGTAACCCAAAATTTGGTAAAAGTTTCTTCACACAAGAAAACAACCACTTCTTTATAGGGACTCCTAGAATTGGCCTTGTCTTTGCCTAATTGGTTACATAATTTGAACAAACTCATATGTACTTGTGCATCTTCATTTGGGTAGTGGAATATGTTATGAAATATATCTCTCATTTCTCAAAAGGTTGTATCCTCAAAATTGGCTAATGTGGCATATTGTTTCTCCTAGCTGGCCTCCCTCTACATTGACAAGCACCACATATCGTGAGATATCATATAACATCCTTGAAAATTGAGGCCCAATAATAGCTACCATGCCAAACTTTATGCATTGTCCTCTCAACTTGATATTACGAAGGCTTGTCACAATGACCCTACTGTAAAATAAATTGTATTATCACCTATCCATTTGGTGAAAGATTATGGTATAATGTCACACAACACAATATTTTCAACAAACTTGGTTGTTCGTATACTTGTAGCTAGTACATGCTCATTTAGGAATCAAACTTCAAATGATTTTTCATTGTCACATTATTAACTATGAATATATTGTTAGCAACCATGTTCTCTTTGTTGGGGTTATATAAGAATATCAAATTCTTATAGCAATAAGAGCCAATGTGTAATGTGGATTCATTGTTGGCTAGTTCCTAAGAAACTTAATGGTAGAATGGTCTATATGGATTGCCATTTAGAACCCTACCACATCTTGGCACATAATTTTGAAACTTTTGTAGTGAAAAAATAATGGCAAGGAGTTATTTCTTTGTGACCTTTTAACATCTCTCAACTCTAACCACATTTAGCGGGCATATTAAATATGTTGACTAAATTGTCATTGATGCCAACAGGTATGTCAATGTGTCTTGGTTCCCCTTGAGGAGCCCCTAAGGGTTAAGTAAGTTGTCAAGGTCAAAGGAGACCTTTTGACCTTGTCCAAGCACAAGTCTGAAGCCCTTGGAGCCCTTTGGACAATGACAAAATCCCTAAACAACATTTAAAGTGTTTAAGTACCCCTAAGTTGTTTTACGGTTCCCCTTTTGTTTCTCTAGTTCCCTAGTACCACACCTATGTTGAAATATTGTAACTTCAAAGGATATTCTAAATGTATTTTACTGATGTAACCCAAGGGAGATGTTATTATTCCTCCGACGAGGTGTTACTATTGTATTTGGTCATCATAGAGTCATGAGGTAAAGCCTCCACTTGTGTCAGGTCTTTAGTTCCCTAATAAATAATATAAAATATTGTTTTTGAGTATTCCTAAGTGAAGTCGGCCCAGACAGTTTATTGGGGCCGACTTGTCTAGTGCAAAAGTCAAGTTGACACGTGTATAAATAGAGGAGTTATGGTTCTCATTTGAACACAAACTCACTCACCTATGTAGCGCATAGGTGAGAGAGAGACAAAACAGGAGGAGAACAACTGTTTTTGGGTTGTCTTTTATACATCGTATACAAAGGAAGTTTTTTCTGATTTTTCTTCCCCTTGAGGGTTTCCCAGGATAAATGTTGTGTCTATCTTGTGATTGTGTTTCTGTTAATGATTCTTGATATGATGTTGTGATTTTTGAATTGAATACTATTGAATCTAGTCTAGCATATGAAAACTTAACATGGTATCAGAGCTAACCTGATTAGAGCAGCTTTCACAAGGTGAAATTCTCCCTCTTCCCTCTTCGGAAGAAATTAGGGTTTCTACAAAAGTTGGAGGACTGAAGATCTGCTTGCATAGAAATTTGTGCCCTCCCAAAGCACGTCTATTGAGCCCTAGATCAAATTTTTTGGGTGGCTAGATCTCCAGGAAAGCCAAACCCTAGTTTGGTAGTGAACCAAAAAAACTGCAGTAAAACAGAACTAGAAAAACTGCAGTGCAGCAACTTTGCAAGTAGGATTTGAAGATTGAATATTAGGGACATCCAGATCGCCTCCTCCAAGTGCATCTACTGGTAACGTCAATCTCTTGTTTTGATAAATTTCATTTTTGAGTGACTTACTGGTCAAGATGGCCCCAAGCACTAAGCTTGAGGACAAATTGGAAGGCCTAGAAAACTTCATGGCTTGGAAGTATAGGATTGGCCTCATTCTGAGAGAGAATGGTCTTGAGAAGTATATCAAGAATGAGATTGCAGAACCTGAAGAAGCTGAAGTTAAGGAGAAGCATGAACAAGACATGATCAAGGCAATGAGGATCATTGTTGATTCCATCAAGGATCACTTGATCCCTCAAGTGTCATCCAAGAAGACACCTAAGAAAATGTATGATGCACTTTCTAGAATGTATGAAGGAAATAACATCACCAGAAAGATGAATCTAAGAACTCAATTGAATGGCACCAAGATGAGCAAAGGATAATCTATTCAATATTACTTCACAAGGATCTCCCAAATCAAAGAGAAGATCAGTGCTATTGGAGATATACTTGATGAGGATGAATTGGTTATGACTGCTCTTAATGACCTCACTAGACCTTGGGACTCATTCATCCAAACTCTATGTGCAAGAAAATAAAGTATGAAGTTTGACATAGTGTGGGAAGATTGCATACAAGAAGAAGCTAGAGTAGCCAATAGAGAATCTCGTCTCAGAGAAGATGATCAGGCTCTAGCTGCCCATACTAGAGAAAGAAAACAATCAAACTTTAAGAAGAAATTCCAGAAGAAGAAGAAGAAGGATTACTCAAGTATCAATGCTACAACTGTCATAAGATAGGACATCATGCTAGAGAATGTCCATCACCAAAGAACAACAACAACAAAATACATCATGCTCATCTAGCTAAAGATGAGGATGAAGAAAGACCTCGAAAGAGAACTAGAGGTGAAGATGTAGAAGAATATGTGTTATTCTCTGCACTCTCTGTGTTTGTAACACTTGGAGAAGATACATGGCTTATTGATAGTGGTGCCTCTAAGTAGATGAAAGGAAAGAAGACAACTCTGTCAAATTTTGAAGAGAAGAATTCTCCCGGAGAAGGTATCATTGAGAGATGACTATCAAAATCCCATCAAAGGTATTGGTGAATCAAGCTACAAGCTTGACTCTGGGACCTCCATGAAGATGAAGGAAGTGTTGTATGTACCAGGTTTGAAAAAGAACCTACTTTCCATCTCAGCTCTAGATAAAAAAGGATATAGAGTTGCTTTTATATATGGAAAAGTACTCATGTGGTCCAAAGGGGTCCAAAGGGAAGACACTTAAAGATGTTGTAGTCATTGGAGAAGAAGAAGGAGGATTGTACAAGCTCAAAAGACATCCAGAGACAACCCTTGTCCATGAGACTACCAGCTCAAGTGAATTGTGGCATAGGAAACTTGCTCACATCAACTACAAAGCATTGCCCTATGTGAGCAAGGTGGTAACAGGGTTACCAAATCTGAAGATCGAACATGAGGGAACCTGCAAGGGTTGTGCACAGGGAAAGAACATCAAGAATCTCTTTTTGAAAAGTGACACAAAAACTAAAGGTACGTTGGAACTAATCCATTCTGATGTATGTGGTCCTATGCCCTCAATATCCTTAAGTGGATATGAATACTATGTCACATTTATTGATGATTATTCATGAAAGACTTGGATACACTTTTGGAAGAATAAAAGTGAAGTGTTCGGGAAATTCAAAGAATTCAAAGCCTTGATAGAGAACCAGTCAGAAAAGAGAATCAAGACACTAAGATTAGATAATGGTGGAGAATACACTTCAAAGGAATTTGAAGCATTATGTAAGGAGGCAGGAATCAAGAGGGAACTAACCACTCCCTATAATCCCCAACAAAATGGTCTTGTAGAAAGAAAGAATAGAACTATCATGGAAGTGGTAAAGACCATGATTCATGATCAATACCTCCCTATGCACCTATGGGTTGAAGCTGCAAGAACAACCGTATATGTGCAAAATAGATTATCTCACAGTGCTCTTTGATTCAAGACTCCTGAAGAGATGTATACAGGAAAGAAACCTGAAGTAAGCCATCTCAAGATATTTGGATGTCCAGTGTATGTACATATTCCGAAAGAGAAGAGAACCAAATTAGATCCTTCTGGGAAGAAGAGAATATTTGTAGGATACTGTGAAGTCTCCAAAGTCTTCAGAATATACATTTCAAGATTTCACCATATCAAGATTAGTAGGGATGTAACCTTCGATGAAGAGGCAACTCTTAAGAAATACAGAAGGTGTCAGCTTGAAGAAGTACATGAAGAAGATGTACCTCCTAGAAGGACAAAAGTTGAACCAACTCCTGAAAGAATAGCATCAGAAGACCATGACATGCTAGAGCCTCAGGATCCCCCTACTATGAATATCTCTCAGAAGAGAAAACCTACTTAGGTAAGAGAAAACTTACAAGAAGCAAAAAGATATGGAGCACTAGAAGGCTCCACAAGAACCAACAAAAGATCAAAGCCTATTCCAGTTATGTAGCTATGATGTGTGATCAAGAACCCAACAACTATGAGGAAGATGCACATAAGAAAGAATGGGCTGAAGCAATGATGGAAGAATACCATTCGATCATGACTAGAAATGATCGACCGTTGGATGCTTTATTTGGATTGAGTGCATGGAAACCTGGAATGATGTTTGGGATATTGTTCCCAAACCAGAAAACAAGAGTGTGGTATCTTCGAAATGAATCTACAAGATAAAACATGCTGCAGATGGAAGTATTGAAAAGTACAAGGCAATATTTTTGGATAGAGGATTCTCTTAGAAAGAGGGGATCAATTATGAAGAGACATTTGCTCCAGTAGCAAGGTACACTTCCATCATATCTATCATGGAACTTGCTTCCATAAAGAAATGGGACTTACACCAAATGGATGTAAAGACAACCTTCCTTAATGGTGTGATTGAAGAAGAGGTTTACATCGAACATCCACAAGGATTTGAAATCGAAGGATATTGAGTCTAGCATATGAAAACTTAACAACCTATGCCCTAGTACCCTAGAAAGTTTCCTTGGTGGGTTGAAGAAGTTACAAGAGTCCAAATGACCCTTTCAGTGGTCATTTGTGTTTTATTAAGGTCATGGTACCCTAAGAGAAGTCTAGGCACCCCCACACCTTGATGGTCATGACTATGAAGCTTGTGGTGGCTTTATTGACCTAAAAAAATACCTTAAAACCCTTACCCTTGGTCCCTAAGCCTACATTCTACCCTATGTTGTATGTCTTGCCCTTAAAACACTAACAACACCTTAATATTGCATAATTATGCCCATTATACCTTCACATTAACCTATAAATCCCTCATGGTGACTCTAACATAAGACCCTAATCTTATGACAAAAGAAAAGACCTTTAACAAATAAAATATTAAATAATGTTTGAGTAAATGGTAAAGTCTCCAACATCAAAGCCTTATGGTTATTTGTTAAAACACTCTTAAAATTTAAGAAAACTTTTAATTCAAAATTAAACCTAATAAAATACTTAAACCTTCTAAATTCCTCAAACGTTGGCCTCTTTTTTATTAAAAATTATAAAAGATCCAATCCTTATAATGTCGGCCCTTTAAGTGACTTGAATTGAAAACATGTTTTAATATAAAATTTAAATGTTTAAATATTAAAATGTTTTAATAAAACCTTTAATCTACATAAGAAGTCATCCCTATCTCTCTTTCACTCAACGCCTAATTACTCTCCCTCGACGTATATTAATATACCAACCTTTGTCACCGTTCAAAAATATCAACGAATGCAAGGTGGACTAAGATTTTAGAGTCTGAGGTAGAATACAGTCTGAGGATTTTCGCGTTTTAGGAGCAGTAGACTGAGTTTTTTCAGCAGGTTTATCTAGCAGCAACAATATTCAATTTCCTCCACAATTGTTTGGTTTTTGGTTTGCTGCTAACTTCACATGCTAATCCAAGCCTTCAACAAGTTAGTTTTGGGGATTACTTCAACACATAACAATTCTTTGTTGTTGCCTTCTTTTGTGAACAGTCCTTTGCTACTGCCTTCTTTTGTGAACAGCCCGGAGTTTGCATAGGACAAGAACAGTTTGAGGTTGGGTGTATACAATCCAAGATCCAAGCCCTTCTTTAGCAGTGACTTGTCAGGTACACAGTCAAAGTTTTTTACGGTCTTCTACAACAGTGTATTAATAAGGTATGCTTGAATAGTAAATACAATCATTAGAGAAAATTTGGGGTCTAAAATGGGTCTTATAAGAAAATGTGCCAAAATAAGTTTTTGTGAGTTGGAAATCAAGAACCAATAGAATTTCAATAAAATAAGTCAACCATAATGGTTGAATTGACATATTTGTCATTAAAA
>LPNX010838532.1:3629-33638 GCA_001517045.1 Pseudotsuga menziesii | reverse complement strand
TTAACCGCAATATTCCCTATACAGGGATATTCCGAGGACTGCGAGAGGTAGCCCTTCAGCTTGTGAATGGATTGCGGTATTCCACTCAGGCATCCGGAACTAATCTCACGACTTCAACCCTCCTAAGGGAGAGGCCCTCTGACAAACTGGTGGTGACCGTGTCAAAAAATACTAGGGGATTTTGGCTCCCTAAAGGACAACAACTATGTCTCACGTGAAAATGACCGAGGGGTGTTATTGGAAGCCTATCCCCTCGACCCTACCTAACTGCAAAATTCTTTTAGGTTCCTCAAATGAGGTTATTATGTTGGTTGAGTTAGGGTAAATTTTAAGTCTCACTTGGTTTTAGGGACAGATTGTGTGCATGTGATATGATGAATCTATAACAGCTACTCAATAATGTATGAAAAACTGTAAGAAACTTTAACCATGCAAACTTTTTGCTGAAATAAATAATGCTGAAAAAGTGTGAAACAAAGCTGTAAAACAGGGAGCAGGAGTGGCTGCAGGGCTGCAAATGGAACAGGTGGCTGTGCAAGTGTAGGAAAAATAGAGGTAAATCAGCTAGGTTTCTGCGTGGCAAACAAGGGCAAAAACTGGGCGCAGATCACGGGTTGCTAAAGGGCAGCGGCGGTCGAAACCGCGGGTTCGGGGAGAACAGGCGCGGTCGGGGCCGCGGGTAAGGAGATGACAGCGGCGGTCTACACCGCGGGTTCTGGGCGAACAGGCGCGGTCGAGGCCGCGGGTTCGGCGCTAACAGACGCGGTCTAGGCCGCGGGTTCGGGGCGAACAGCTGCGGTCGAGGCCGCGGGTTTGGGGCGAACAGGTGCGGTCGAGGCCGCGGGTTCGGTGGGAACAGCGGCGATCAGAGCGCGCCTGTGTAGTGAACAGGTGCGGTCGGATCACGACTGTGGGTGGAAAAAAACGCGATCTGGATGCAGGCAAAAGGGACTGACAGCGGCTGGCTGGTCGCGGCTTAAGGCCTGAAATGTGCGGTCGGGGCCGCGGCTGCGGAAGAAAACGGCGCAGTTTCCGGCGGCCGAAAACAGTAAACTGAAAATGCAGTACGAAAAGAAAACTAACAATAAAACAGACAGCGGAGTCGCCAAAACTGTAGCTAGGGTTTTCACCCTAGCTTGTGCTAATGAGCACCTACTAAGGAATCTGGATTCCTTAGTAGCAGTTCGATTAATGTAAATGAAAATAAATTAACCTAAAACAGTAAAAGTAAATAACAGAAAATAAAAATGACAAGAAGATGTATAAAAAGTTTTTGTATTTGTATTACCTCTGATGAAGAGGTTGGTGGAGTCTGTTGCGCTGGTCCGATGTCGGTGGCTCCGATCTCCGAGCTGCTCCTTCTCCTTCTCCGATGGTGGAAAATAGGCCAAAGATGGGTTCTCAGTAGTGAAAATAGCTTGGTGGTAAGCTAGGGTTTCACGAGACGTTTTGGCAGAGTAAGGGTGCTATTGACTGTGGATGTGAAATGAGGGGTCTCCATCACTTATTTATAGTTTTTTGGTGGTGGAGTGCTTGCCCATGGTTTTGGGAAACCATGTGGTTTAGGGCAGCTTGTTTAGGGTTTTTGCTGTTTTAGGGTTTTCCTCCTTTTTCCTCATTATTTTTATTCCTTTTCTTCCCTTTTGGGGATTTTTGCTATTTTTAGAGGAATTTTGGCTATTTTTGGAGGAAAAATGGGTTTTTGGGCCTTTTGGAGGCATTTTAGATGGTTTTGTGGCCTTTTAGAGGCATTTTAGGCCTTTTGGAGGCTTTTTGTGGGATTTTCAGGGAAATATGGTAGGCAAATGGATGAATGAGCCATGTAGTAAGGTAGATGAGGTAGTTAACCATTTTTGGGTGTTAACATGAGGTATGGCTTTTATTTATCACGTGATTAAGTATTGATATGATTTAACGATATCAGTCGTACCTATATCCGCATCATCATTATGGCCTAATTAACCCTTTCCCCCGTGGGATGTAAACACTAATAACTGCCACCTTCCCCAATTCGGAATAAAATTTTAAACATTTTTTTGAGCTGAACTTTCCAAATTTGCCCATTTTCTCAAACATCTCGGCTCAGCGATTCGTGCATCCTCTACGCTGCGACCTCCATTCTTGGACTCTGTAATCTGCAAGTAGCGACCTTAGTCTGCAACTAGAAACATGGGTATTCCAGCTCATCATGAACCTTTGAATACACAAGAAATCAGGAAAAATCTTGTAGTTTTTGCCATTTTTCAAGCCGCCGGCTGGATCGAATTTTTCGAACATCAAGATGGATTCAATCGGGAAGCAGCCCTGCAATTCGCTTTAAACCTCACAGAAACTTCCTCTGAGGTGTGGGGGTTATGCATAGAAGTATCCGAGGCTATTATATCTGAGGTTACTGCCATCCCGCAGGTGGGAAGGGCATGGTTTGGATGACGAGTCCCCACAACGACTGCACGGGAAGCATTTTTAAGAGAAGGAGAGCAAGTTCAATCATCAAGAAGAGGAATTGCACTGCACTCATTGCCGCGGCCATGGGACCAGGTTGCTGTCTTTCTCAAGAAATACATTACTTGTGAAGGTAGGTACCAAACTGTTTATAATTTTGAATTGCCTTTACTTTCTCATCTCCGCCATGGAGCTTTATTGAACATTCCATACTATTTGCTTCATGACTTGCGTCATATGGTAGCATTTTTCCAAGCTACTAAACATCCATTTGCCTCCCTGACCCACCATGGTCTCATGAAATTAATAATTTTAAGAGCCCTTGCTCAGCATAATATAACCTAGGAGCAATTCACCGCTCGAGCTCAGGAACCCGCACCCTTGCCGGGTGTCCCAATAGAACAGGAACAGGTTCAACCACAGCAGGAGGATCGGAGTTCCTCCAATGTAGTTGGGGGGGGGGATGAAACTACATCAGAAGAAGAGCAACAAGGGGCACAAGCAGAGCAACTGGGAGAAGGTGTAGATAAAAATCTCATGGAAAACCCAGACAACAAGGCAGCTCTGGCAGCAGAAGGTGCAATTGGAGCAGCACTAAATGCTGCGACAATTGAACCTGAAGGTGACAGAGCCAGGGCAATAACCATTGAATCCTCACCTTAGTGGGGAGGAGGAACTTTAATTGAGTAAGAACAACCTGAGGAGCAAGAAAATATTCCTTCGATCTCAGTTGTGAAGCCCGATATCCCAGCTCCACAAAGGAAAATGCCACAAAGAAGAAAAAAGAGATCAATCAATGAACTGAACATAACCTCACCAATCAGAAGGAAAAGAACTAAATCAGCTGCAGCAGCAGAGGCAGCCAGAAAAATATGGGCAACCCTAGAAGCACAGGTTGAGTTCTCGATCCTTGTACCGAGGCCAATGGACGCTCCACAAAGGCTAGTCGAGGAAGAACCCGGAATTAAAGGACTTCTGGATGAAAATACATTATTAAAAGAGGAAGTACAATTACTTTGAAGGGAATTGGAGACATGGAAGGAAACCTGCAAAAAACAAGGAGAAAGGAAAATGTATACATTGGTAGAGGCTGCATACCAACTGGAGGGATCGAACTCTACCGAGCCTGGAAAAGAAGATGAGCGTGTGATCTATCCAACCTGTGGGGAAATCTTCAAAGAGGCAGGCCACAAGATTATAATTCGCACCTGTATAGAGGAAACTACAGAAAAAGAAGATGTTGCTACATAAGAACCAACATCTTTAACCATCCTTTCTAAATTGGCCACCAATCCTGTGACAGAGGAGCTGAAGGATGAAATCATGTATGATGATGGGGATGGAGACTGCACTGTAACCCCAGAATGCTCCCACGACAAAGAGATTATAGAAGCTGAGCCACAAAGGCAAGACATTGAGGGACTTGAACAGGGTGCTGTAACACAAGAACCACATTCCCTGAGTATACTTGTCCAATCGGCCGAGCTAATGGGAGAAGAACCTGGGATGGAGGACACTCTGGAGTTTAATGAAGAATTCTGCATTGTAACTCTAGAATGTTCCCATGATACAGAGCTCATAGGAGAAGAATTGCAACAACAGAAGGATGAAGAGGCAAGCAAGGATGTTGCTACATAAGAACCAACATCCTTGGAGGATGCAGCAAGGACTCCTGAATTGCAATTAGAAGATAACCCTGGAATGGATATCATTCCCGATATACAGTGGAGTGAGGATGAACAAGTATAGACACAGTCCTCAGGGGACACCAAAATCTTTGAGGAAGAGCTGCACATTGAGGAAGATATCCAATCTCAGAGGCAGAAGGGAAAGGAAGACACTGTCACACAAGAACCAGTGTCTCTAAAAACAATGAATGTAGCTGCTGAAGAGAATCCAGGGGATGTTGCTGCCACACAAGAACCAACAACTCTTGAATCAAGTTCAGAAATGCAGGATACCCAAGAAGAAGACACTGTCACACAAGAACGAGTGTCTCTAAAAACAATGAATGTAGCTGCTGAAGAGAACCCAGGGGATGTTGCTACCACACAAGAACTAGAAACTCTTGAATCAAGTTCAGAAATGCAGGCTACCCAAGAAGAAGACACTGTCACACAAGAACTAGTGTCTCTAAAAAAATGAATGTAGCTGCTGAAGAGAACCCAGGGGATGTTGCTTCCACGCAAGAACCAGCAACTCTTGAATCAAGTTCAGAAATGCAGGCTACCTAAGAAGAAGACACTATCACACAAGAACCAGTGTCTCTAAAAACAATGAATGTAGCTGCTGAAGAGAATCTAGGAGATGTTTCTGCCACACATGAACCAGCAACTCTCATAGTAAACTTGGGTGTGCTGGAGGACACTGTCCCACAAGAACCAGGGCTTCTACCGCTTAGAAATTTCATTGATTTGGACTCGGATCAAGAGGAGCATTATAAAAAGGAAATTTTGAACCTCACAACAGAAGTCACAGCTCTGAGGCTGGAGGTGACCAAATGGAAAAACCAGATGGAGGAGCACCAGAGAGGCATGATCTCTCTTAGTAAGCATAAAAGAAGTATCAGAGTATTGGAAGAGAAGTGGGAAGAAGAGCGTATGGCCCACAGAGTTCAGGAAGAAGAGCTACAGGGCAAGCTGAGAGAGTTGAAAAATTCCAATCCATGCAAAAAGAGAAGGAGCAGATGTATGCTCTTTCTCAAGAACTCTTGGGCACCAGGAAGCCTTCCTCCTCTTATCCAGTATTCCTGTTTGAACAATTTGTCTGGTTTAAATTGAAGGCTGTGAAGGAAGGAAGTTCATTTGAAATAACAGCCTCAACAAAGTTTTTGGAGACATTCTTTGGGAGCAATTTTGAGGAGCAGAACTTGCTGTGTGAGTTATGCTTACATGAGATGGCTTGTCCTCTGGACCACCACTCAATCCCTGTTCCATTTGTAGGGGATGTTCAGCTAAGAGCCTTTGCCTCCTTTGTGAGCAATCACGTTCAGTGGGAAATGTCTTTTTAGACCTTTTCTCATAATGAAGCTCACAGTAACTTATGGATTCGAAGTGAGCCCCAGAATCCTGGCATTCTTTTGGCTCGATACATAAATTTCCTTTCAAGTCCTCCCCAGGTACAGCATATAATGAGTCTGCAAGAAGAATTTATCTCCATTTGTACCAACTACATTTATAGGCATCAGCGAGTGGCATTGGAAGGGAGTAAACACAGATGGCAGGCTGCCTCCTCTGCACTTAGAAACCGAGATCCTTACTGTTTCAAAAATTTCAAGCAGGCACTTCCCTGAATCCAGGGCTATGTGGGAAGTATGAGGGAGTGTGGAGTTGATTGGTTGGGTTTAAAATTTAAATTCCCCCTCATTTGGTGGCCAGCAAAGCCATATAATATGGATTTTTCCTTGACTAGGGCAGAGGAGTAGCAATGCTGGAAGTATTGGGTTACTCACATAGACTTTTTGAAGGAAGATGAGGTGCCTGAGTTTCCCTACAATTTTTCCTCCCTCCATGAACAGAGCTCAGTACAGGACTCAGACTCTAAGTGATGCAGGTTGTTGCATGAGGACATGCAACATGATAGTTGGGGGGATATGTTGAGCCCATAATTGGTCCCTTTTTAACCATCCTCGATCACCTTTTCTTCCCCTGTCTTACACCATTTAGCATGCTAATCAGACCTGTTGTCCTCACTTTATTCCCCAAACTGCCAAGGTATGACCGATCATTGCTTTATCTTATTAATTCTTATGATTGTGGTAATTAAGGTTGTGTATCTCTCAATTGTGCTAACATGTTATGATTTATGAAGGTAGTTTGAGATAAGTGGACTGCAGGAAGATGGGACTGATCAAGTCTCAAAAGGAGGGATGATCGCCGATGGTCCTCTGCTCTTGATCACTCATTAAGGCACATGGTTCTAATGCAACATCCTAGCTATGGCAAGGTAGCTGTAATAGATTGCACTACAATTGGATATCTTCAGAATATTATTGCTCGAGTATAGTATGGTCAGAAGAGATTGCCACTCCTGGGACAATTAACAACTTTCTCGTATTTTCCATGTCTTTACCATGCCATGGTTGTAACAGCTAGTGTTATTTAGGGCGCCTGAAGATCAGAGATCTTCATGGATGCCCTTTTTAATAGGACCGGATGTTATAATCTGTATGTATAAATATGGGGAGCTGTCTTGACCCAAGGGGGTTGTAAAAAAGAGAATTCATTCATTGTATTAGCAGTGGAAGCAATTGTGTAATCATTCCTTCTTTAATATAAGGAGTTACCTCTGATTTAAGGGAGCTTTACGTTGTTCAGCCATCATCTCTGTGTGAAGGCTGGGCCTGCCTTCTACAGAGATTGCTGAGTTAAAATAGGACTTTTGAATTCATTGTTGTGTGATGTTTTGTTGATTATATTTCCCTTGTATGTAGCTATGGAAAGTGTGGATTTATAGTATAATTGGGATTACATTTTCTTGAATATCGGTAGAATCGTACAGAGTGACAGTCGATTGAGTAGGTAAACTTCTTTATGCAATTCATGTGGTAGCTATACACAGCTTTGTTCATCCCGCAATTTAGTTGTTATCCCACGAATCCTTGCAATCTATCTTTACTGTTTTGATTGTTGATTTTCATTCCTGCAATTCAATTTCTTAGATTAGCCGAACTCAATCCTTTGCAATTGAATTCCTAGATTGATATTCGATTTATGCTTATGGCTTTCAAGAGTAATCAACTTGAATAGGTGAATTACTTGTTCTGGGATGTGAATAGGATTTCCTTTTTAATTGCAGTTGTTGTTGAATATCATCTCATTTCTCTTTGATGCATGGTAGAAGGTAATTGAAATTGTAGTATTCAGAAGATGAGTGGGATTACACAGATTCTTGGGATGGGCATAGTTGTTAGAGGATAAAAGTGTTCAATTACAGTGATTTTGTGTTTAAGCATATATTGTGCATTTATCCTTTGAAATAAAAGACTTTCTCATGTTGACAATAAATCTCGTATGCTCTGTATGTTGGTAATAATCTACTTGCATATTGGGCGCTCGACAGGCACTCAAAGATGACTCTAGATTCCTATCCCAAAATAAATGATCTGAAGTTGATGGGATGAAATCCACTGGAAGGAGGGCATTAAGGCACCCCCCATCATCCAACACGAGGTACTCAGCAAAGTTGTATGATGTGGAAGGACTCGATCATAAGGTGCACGAACCAGTAATTGTATCAGGAATAAATGACATGAAAAGTCAAGATAACAAAGGAATGGCCGACTCAGGTTTCAACTTCCTTCGAACAAGAGCATAATAATGAATGATGGCTGAAAATAGGTAGCATAGACTTGATATGCAAAATTGAGACATCTCTGCGACACAGGAGGCATTGGCATAGGCTCCATAGGGACTGGAAGCTTAACCACCCGGTGGAGATAAACTCAGATAAATGAGTATATCTCCTAAAGTAAAACTATTAACCCAACCAATTGATGATATACAGTGCTCTGTTCGAAGGCGACATGACTATACTACTGCCAAAGATAACATCTTTCCTTGTTTGACTTTTTGGTTTTTTAATTTTTTTTGGACTTTTTCAAATATTTAAAAAGCTTGAAAAAGAATAAAACTACTTTAAAGTTACAGACTAGGAGGAGACGAGTGTCAAATGGGAAAACAAACTAGTTCCAAGCAGTGGAACATACCTATGCTCAATGCAAGGATACATGTGTAGGATAGTGACACTCAGGGGAAAGTCCCCTCCCGGTAAAAATAGGGAATCAAGTTGCAAAGGATATATAAAATGGCTCTGCATGGCTAGACATGAGACAAGCTCAGGCTATATGGTTGATACTCAAAGTCAAGGGAGCTAGCATAAGGCTCAATAAGGCAGGTAAAGCTCATGATAATGCAATTCAACTTGACATAAGGGATTCCAGGGGAAATAGGCCAGCAAAAGATCAAGAGGAGTATGAGGCTCTTGCGAAATGTCATGGCAATACTATACAATGAACTCCCACACCCTAAAAGACAAAGTTGTTGGCATGGGCACCAAATGCAAATAAGGAGCTAACTAGGGTATCCATGTAAGGTCAAGCTCTACCATTCAAATCATGCCACTTCTAAAACAGCAAGAAGGTTCCATGACAAGTTAGAATGGGTTTGTACCTATGGTTATGATGAAACGGTCATAAGGTTATGCAAAATGCAAATGGTGGTGAAACCTAACCTATATGCTAGTTTGGACATGATACCTGAAATCGGCATGAACGGGTCAAAACAATGGTCAAAACAACACTCAAAATGGTCTCCTACATCATATATTAGTAAAACAATGGTCCAAAAGGATTAGAAATGGTCCAAACTATAGAAAAGGGGGTAAAAAATTTGAAAAAAATTGAAAAAATTCTATAAATATTAAAAAATTCAAAACATTATATAACATTTGAAATTTTTACCCAATTGAGCTCAGAACTTCAAATGCAAATTCAGGGAGATCCATCCAACGGAATCCGCCACCGTTTTTTCCAAGTAACTTCCCATTTCCCGCTCTTTCATTTTCATGTAAAATTTTTAATTTTCCATGGTCAATTTGGATTTCTAGGCCACCCTAAAGTATGCACCTTGGCCCACATGGAAATTGAGGATTTTTCTGCATATAGGGCAGGATATATGCGGAAAAATCCCTCAAGGTCATGTACATACGCGGTTGCTTAGCAAACAGTCATGTATGCAGCCACGGTCAAGTTTTTTAAGGATTTCTAATGGCCCAAACTTGATTTAAACATGCAGAATGGTTCTAAAATGGAGAGAACATGAGCACGAGGATGTAGAAGAAGTAGTACGTGGTGATCTAATGGCACAATAGGCTCTTCGTGCATGCAGGCTCTACAAATTTTGGTGTCTTAGTGGCTTAAGAGCCAAACCAAGACTGCTGCAGATGCTAGTAGGCTACTGGGATCTTGACTCAGAGTATTTCTAGATCGATGGGATGTCCCTCACCATAGAAGTAGAGGACATATACTTTATTACTTGACTTTCCTGACGAGGGGAAGTTGTGAACTGACGATCTCGCAGGCCTAGAGGTGGCCTCACCATCAATGGGTACATAGCTTTGTATTGTTATCTAGACATGGAGAAGGTCAAGACTCAAATCCCAACCAACTCCATACAGGTGCTAGGCCTAAAGGCCATACTACTGACACTGGGTAGGATATTAGGGCTAGCTTCATTCCACCAGGCCTCACGACCTCTAATGTTCTATGTAATGGAGTGCATGATTAGAGCACTGCACTATTAGGAAACATGAAACGCCAGCTCAGTGAGTGCAAGATGGGCAGAGTACAAAACTTCAGTTTCAGTAGCATACTGAGCATGTTTTTCTTTGAGCGTGTTCTGGGATTGAGCCCTAGAGTTGACGTTCCTCTTCACAGGGTTTGAGATCCATCCCAATGACATTAGGCAGATGTGATGCATAGACTGGGTGGAGGTAGGGTGTCCAACCCCTATCCAGCTAATTTCTTTCCATGGTGGCGATGACAGATAGTTGCCATCAATGATTATCCCTATTCGGGGATAGATTTCCAGGGAGACCTCGACATGCCATTACCACCAGGATCGACATATGGTGACATTGGTAAGGAATCTCAACCCTCTTTTTAAAATTTTTGAGTTATTTAATTTTTTGTGTTTTTTGATATATGGAATCAAAAAGACATGTTTTTGCATGAAAAAACATAGTGACATCCTATCATATATATGCATATGTAGGACCATGGTGGCTTGAAGGCTTCCCTCGTCATAGTTGGAGGGGAAGAGGAGATGACATTATGGGTGGGGATGCAGAGCGGATGCTCTAAAGCATTCATACCAACTTCATGAGGTTGACATACCAACTTCATGAGGTTGACACACAGGGTACCCATGGCACAGGTCGAGGACCTGCCTAAGGCCATGCAGCGTCAGGTGGTGGGTGTGCCATGAGCATGGGTGCGGTTATTTAGACAACTAGATAGAGCCGTGGTGACATTCCACGATCAGAACCCCCCTCCTCCCCAAGCTTAGATACCTAGGAGTGAAACATTTTGTACTACTGTGTATTTATATTTTGGTGGCTCGAGAGCCCCATTTTTGTATTATGACACTATGTATTACCACATTTTGGATGTTTTAATGAAAAACTTTTATGATGATCAATTTATTTATTTACATGTGTAAAAATGTATGTTTGTGATGAGCTTATTGTCTATGAAACAAATTCCAATCTAACACATGGTTAGCATATGAGTCAGCAACTTGATTATAAATTCTTGGAACATGTATGTATGTTATGTTTTCAAATTGTTGTTCTAACAATCTCACATGTAAGAATCTCCATAATAATGCTGGATCTCTAACATGATACAAGCCATTAAGCTGTGACACTACTAACTCTGAATCAAGACGTACCTCAAGAGAGAGAACACCATGTAAAATGGCATCACGTAGAAGCTCGATAACGGCACTATATTCAGCAACATTGTTTGAAGAGGACTGTAAACATACGCCTCCTGAAGAAAATACCTGACCCGTAGGAGTAAAAATCACCCAAGCAGCAAAGGCTGAGTGTTGAGTGTGACGGCTTGCACCATACGTGAATCCTATATAGATGGAAGACTCCCTTGACATCTGCCATAAGAAACAGAAGCTAATAAACAAACCCAATCACCATAAGAAAGACCTAACTATGTAAAAATGTTGTACAATAATATAGAATAGTTAGCCTTGGCTGAAAATCATGCATAGTACTTTTTAAGATAGAGCCCATTTCTAGGCTCCGCCAAGGCCGTCCCCTCGTAATTTACTAGCTCATAATCACCCTTCTCTAACACACATTTAACCACGTAAGGAACATGCCACATGGGGTTGAATTTGCCTACCCCCAAGGGTTCTTTAGCTTGATCCCACAAAAGGACCAAATCTTCTTCACTAAACCTCCTTGGATGGACAGATTTATCGTACTGGACCTTAACCCGATGCTTATTCACTTCTAGAGCCACTAAATCATCTCAACGCTGGTCATCAAGCTTCTCTAAATGGACCAAATGTTCCTCCAATGGAGAAGTGTACGGTAAGAGCTCTATGGCTAGCTTCAACGAAGGGATATCGCACTCAACCGACAATACAAACTCCATTCCATGTACAAGCTCATATGGAGAAAAACCGGTGGCAGTCTTAACCGCGATCCTATAAGCCCACAAAGTAGGATATAACATAATATGCCAATTGGTCTTGCTTTGTGCGACGGTTCGTTGGAGAATAGACTTGAGTGATTTGTTCACTGCTTCAACTTGTCCATTCGCTTGAGGGTAATAAGAAGAAGAATTCTCCTACTTATACCCTAACTTCGAGGCCAACTCTTCCATCATACGATTCTGAAAGTGCCTACCATGGTCAGTGACAAGCTCTTTCGGAATACCGAATCGAGTAATAATCTGGTTGAATACGAAGTGTGCGGCTGTCTCACCATGGGATTTAACTGTAGGCATAGCCTCATCCCATTTCGTGAAGTAGTCAATAGCCATGATAATATGATGATGCCCCCCAGCTGAAGCTGGGTTGCAATCCATCAAATCAAGCCCCCACTTAGTGAAGGGACAGGCAGTGATAATTGGATGTAACAAGGCAGGACGTGAGTGCATATTACGTGTGAACACCTAGCAAGGGTGAAACTTCTTGACCACATTAACATAATCTTCAAAGATCGATGGCCAAAAATAACCCACTTTCAATATTTTTTGGGCTATAGAAAGCCCATATAAATGACCACCACACACCCCTCCATGGCAATCATTCAGCACAAGCTCAGCCTCCTCATGAGTTAAACAATGACGTAAAATGTAATCTACCCCACGACGGTACAATGTGTTATCCACTATGAGGTAATTCTTAGAAACGTGATGTAACCATCATCATTCATCCCATAAAAGGTGAGTAGGGATGTTTAATGTTTGTAAATATATGATAATGTCTCCATACCATGGATCCAAAGTTGAGATCAAGAATATGTGCTCATCGACAAACGTATCTTCACAAGATTCTTCCTCCTCCTCGCTTGGGAAATCAGATATAAGCTTTGAAAAAATCAATGGTTTCTTCAATTTTGCCGAAATAAAATCGAGATCAAATTCTTGTAGGATGAAAATCCACTTATTATACTTTCCCCCTATCATCCTTCTAGTGAGGACAAACTAAAATGGATTGACATGGGAAACTACCAAGGTTTGGTGAAGAAGAATATAGTGTGAACAGTAGCTAAGGAAATCTTCTCCACATGGGAATAATAGATCTCCACATCTATAAGGTTCTGGCTCAGATAATATATGACATGCTCTTGGAGCTCCTCATCCTCTTGAACCAAAACCATACCAATCATCTCCATGGACGTGGCCACATAAAGTAGAAAGTCATGGCTATACTCAGGTGGACTAATCACCGGGGCCAATGCTAAGGCTCACTTAAGTGCATCAAAGGAATCTTGGGCTCACTCATCCCAAGAAAAGGTAGTGTCCTTCTTCAAAAGATGCATAAATCCTCTAGTCAAATTCGAAAAATTCACGACGAATCTCTATAAGAAGTTTTCCATGCCTTGAAAACATTGAATATGTCTAATGTTTTCCAAGGGAGACAATTGAAGTATTGCCTCAACCTTTAAAGGGTCGACTCTTATACCGTCTTTGGTGATAATGAATCCTAATAAGCAACCAGACTTCATGCAAAAGATGCACTTGTGAGGATTTAACCTGACTAAATAATGGTGACACCTTTCAAACACTAATCTCAAATGGTAGGATTGACACATTCTCATATGAGAATGAGTAGCAAGGTCATCCAAAAAGACTTCAAAAATCAATTTGAGATCATGGAATATCAAGGTCATAGCCCGCTGAAAAGTGGCTTCGGCGTTTTTAAGGCCGAAGGGCATCTTCTGATATGCAAAGGTACCCCAAGGACAAATGAAAGTAGTTTTATGTTGGTCCTTGAGTTTATCTAATTGTATCTGAAAAAGCCGTCGATAAAATAAAATATCTCACTTCCCGCACACTGATCCAAAATCTTATCAATAAATGGTGTGGGAAAATTATCTTTAGGATAGGCACGATTCAAGTCATGGAAAATAGTGCGTATGCGGATCATTCCCTGCTTCTTATCAACCGGAATGGGGTTTGAAACCCACTCCATCAAGGGAATGGGATAGATAAAACCTACATTCAACAGCTTTTCTATCTCAGCCTTAATCGTGGGTGCTTTCCTAGGATTCACTGCATGCAAACGTTGTTGAACACGCTTAGCATCGGGATAAGTTTTAATCTCATGTTCAACAATGCGAGGTCGATACTTGGCATTTCTTCGTATGACTAAGCAAATACACCACAAAATTCTTTGAATAGCTCGGTATGCTCTTGAATCTCAGCATGGGAACATTCTTCCCCAATATAGATATTCTCAATCTTGCTAGGTGTTATCCCTAAAGTTGAACCTAGACTACGGGATTCAAGCTCAAGGAAATCTTTGTTTAAAAATGCATAAATAAAATGAAATCAAATCGGGAACACAGGCTGGTATAAAACTAGGGCTAATAGAACCTCCCAGGATTAGAAGGAACTAGGATAATATTACTTGTTTATACAGTTTATACAGTTTCAGAATGAAATCAAAACATCACACACTTTACAATGAACAGCACTGGTATAAATCACAGATGGGTAAATACAGGTATTTATCAAGAGATCAAAACATGAAGTAAAGGCTGGTATGAATCAGAGCTACAGGAAAATCAAACAGATGCTGTATAACATGCAAGCAATCACAAAGTTCAATACCCAGGTATTATGATCCTAAATCATGAAGTGAAACTGTCAATGTTTATAAAAATGAAAGATAACTGTCATCTCAAAATAAGAATTATGTAATGGAATATGAATGACCAAATACATAAAAGAATTATCAAAGAGACAATTTATATGGCACAAAGGCAAATCATCATCAAGTTTATTCAAAAATAAATTCTGTCATTGAAGCTGCAAAAAACTCATGATATACAGAAGTGCTTCCAAAAGATCTAGCATAGCTCCCAAAACAGCTAACCTACAGTCCCTGCGTTCTCATGAAAGGAAGAATTCTCTCCTTCTTGCTTTCGAGCCTTTAGCTGGGACCTCTCTCCTCTCACCCATAGACTGACAATGACTAAATAGTTTTAGAAACAAAATAGATTTGTTTTAGATCCTACATTCTTGCTAAATGATCCTAAAATCTTGCTATGAATCATTCCCAAATGTGTACAACTGGAAAACAACCCATGATTCCAGAACTTCACCAGCTGACCAGATTTCTTATTGATATGCTTTTACCTTATCGCCCCCACTATAGGTGGCAGTCTCAACCAATTCAGATCCAGCTCATACTCATACAGCGATGACTCTCCTTTAATACCATCAAAGATATATCCATTGGTTTTATTGACAAGCTTAACAAGATTTCCAACACTCTACTTGTCCCGGATGTAACATTGTTTGTCAAAGATAGAAATAGAGTACTGATATATTTCCCAGGATTACTACAAATATGGGCATCAACTAAATGTACTGCTGCAAGACTGTAGTCCATCTTTCTGGTCATTTCCAGAATGATATTCTTGGCATTTGAATACCAATGCAGACAATGCTGAGAGCCACCTTTTGATCTGAGAATGTATTTGGATATATGTGACTCGTCCCTCAACTCTGAAACCCTAGTGATATCTAAACATTCAACCCTTGTTCCCCGCACAGCACTCTCAACAGCTAGATCTCTAGCTCGACTGTGAGAAACATTGTGACTTTCAGACAATAGTTTGGTGTTATCGCAATGACCTCCTGAGTCCCAATCCCCATTAAAGAAATGTCTAGGTGATAGGGTTCTCATGAAGACCCTCAAATTTGGATACTTATTGAACTGTTTATCAAGCCATTTTGCAACACTATACATGGTCAAATTGCAAGCACTTTGGAGGTCTCTCAGCTTCCTGTCATCGTTTGGTTGTCCATTTACATACATGTGCCATCTGTTTGCATTTAATTTTGCCCTGTTCCAATGGTTTTCTGTATTCAACACTACAACATCAAACCTATAAATATTTTCATGCAGGAACCCCACCGGTCGGTCAAGATGCATTGCAAAGTAAGCGGATTTGTTTCCTGGGTTGAATGGTTCAATTTCACAAAGGCTTGCTGACCAATAATACAATATAGTTGTGTTCGTCTTTGGGAATCTGAATGCCCAACCATCTGGCCTTATCACACCAAGAGCACGCACTAAATCATATTCCTTGCCTACATCTTGAACGTCTGGACTGTATTTTCCACCTGTAATGAGGCACATCATAGACTGGAACTGTCGCCTTCCTAACGAATCCCCAACAAATGCAATTGTTTTATCCTGCAATCTTATAAGAAACTGCTGCCCTTCAAAGTAAACTACTTCTACTTTGTTCGATCACTTATTTTGGAATGGAGTTGATTTAATTCATTTCTCCACCGAGCCGCGTCGATATATCGCTCTTCAGTAGCAGGAATTATCATTTTCTGAACCAGATCAAACTCCTCAGTAGCAAAGTTGATGTCGACACGTTTTCTGTATAAATTCTAGCCCTGTAGCTCCTTTTATTGAAACCCCAAAACCTTGTTACTGAAATAACTGGATCGTTTGGCTGGGGCACCTATCAAAGGAAACATAGAAACAATAATTTCATTTTTGACAGACACGGTTGGGCTTATCAAAGGTCTCTGCAAAGCACCCATTGGTAATATTTCTGGGCTTCGATGTTTCTTTATAGGAATCGAACCCAAGACCCTCAAAAAAGGAAATCAACCGAATTCATATGAGCATATTTCCATTTAAGAAGACCATCATGTGTGCGAAGAACATATGCATCGTCCTAACCCTAAAATATGAGACCGTCTGTTTCATGTAAAAGCCTTAGGGTGAAATCCTTTACCAACTACTAAAAGCATCCAAAAGTCTTTTCTTCTGAACTGAAATGCTTCCATGTCATAACAATATAGTGCATTTTTTTAATGTCCTTAATATATTAAGTGTTCTTTCAACTTTCACAACTTTAATAGTAGATTGGACCCAATCTTTGAGTGTAAAAGCACTCTGACCATAGGTATTTGCTTTGGTTAAGAACCAGTTGTCACCATTATTTGAGAGCCAACTGTCCATTTCCCAATCCTCATAATATTTACTGGACTTTTTTAACCTTTCAATAAATGCCATGTGGACATTCTACCATTAGAAATGAATTTGCAGCCAGCTCACAATATGCTACCAGTTTGGAAGGACGCTGCCAGTTTGTAAAAATTCACCCTGTAACATATATTCTTTTGCACATACATGAGCTCATAATTAATGAATGCAAACTTTGATGATTTTAGGTAACAAAAGGAACCCTAATGGTGACCAATCAAATATAAAATATGAAACAAAGTAAAATTTAAAAACCATAAAAACCAATCAAAATCAAAAATTTAAAAATAAGCAGGAGGAACAACCCTAGAGATAACATCTGGCTCTGTCTGGGGATGGCATGCTCCTTGTGAGCTGCCAAGAACAAGTAGACCAAGTTCCTTGTTTCCATTGGGCTGGAGTCTTCATCACCCATCTCTGCTACTTAACAAACCACTGACTGAATTTTTAAACTATTCTGCAGACTAAAATAATCTTCTCACAACAATCTGATCACACTGTACAAACTTTAAAGAAATGCTTAAAGCATCAAGCTTATTTATTCACAGCTCCTACACTAATCAAAACCAGTTTCTTTTGATCAGGTAAAATCATGCTTCCAGTGAAGCCATACAAGTATCTGAATACATAATGAAAATCTTGATCTGTGGATTAGCAAAATGAAAACAAGAACAACCATCATCAATTGTCGGCAATTTTGTTTTTCGGATTTATCATTCAATGTATACTGAAACCCTGAATCGATAGATTCCTTGATGTATTCAGCTATCGGGTCATACCATTTCCTTAGTTTTGGACTATCAAACTCATCATTATTCTCAATCCTTATATCAAAAGACAGTTGAAAAGAGCTTTGAAATGACAAATCCTGTATTTTTACCTCCAAAGCTTCAATCTCTTTCTCAGCAAATTCTTTTAAAAATATGACTTCAAATTCTGAATTTGACATTAGATGAGCAGAAAAAATGGAAGAAAAATTTTCATGAATGCTCATATTACTCCATTCCTTGAAATATTTAATGGAAAGAATATCTGCCCTAAACTCTGTCTTCTCCAATATAATCCAAAAATATATTGATGACTTAATCGACCCCACTGACAAATCTAATGATCTGGAAATGATGCATAATGGGGACCCTGGAATATGAAGATTCATTTCAGAAGAAAGGAAAAGACAACCTCCCTTTGTCAAAAACAATCTGACATTTGAACTGCTCAAAGACTCCATATAATCGACAAATGGATCAATGAAACTATAAGGAATTACCTTCTGCTGAACATCAAAATATCTTTGTATATCCTCTTCCTCATAATGGCTGCCACTTTCAGCTACCTGCAAATTGGATTGTAAATATGGCTGCTCAATGGTTTCTACAAATTCAGGATGGTTGATTTCTACACAATGCTGTTCCTCACCAAAATTTGATTCAGAGTTTTTATACATCTGTTGGCTGCTCCTCAAATCAACAGAGGCTAATGTAGGGATCTGCTCTGTTTCATCTGGATACTCATCATAGATTGGGATATCTTCAGAGTGAATCGGCTGATGCTGATCTAAATCTAGAACTTTAATGTCTTCTCCTGGAGGTTCAACCGATATGTTAATGTCTTCACCACACAATGGAGCATTCTGATCAATTTCTAAAGATGAATATTTCTGTTCTATGATGCTCTCATCAATTTTAATATCATAATTTTGAAAAATTTCTTCTTGTGAAATAGAATCAGAGGAAGATAATAAATCTTCTTCTTTCTTTATATCATAACCATCAGCTTCATCCTCACTACTGGAAAAATCTACTTTTAAACTCTGCATATATAATGCATATCCCCTACAACAATCCTCAAGAATGCACTCATCTGGGTATATCCTCTTATAATATGAATTAAAGGTATCATGAAAGTATTTCAAAGAGGAAATACTGGAAGGAGGAAGAGTTCTGTACCATTTTATTACAGAACCATCTAATGAATACATAAACATTTTCATCAATACATCTTCATGATGTATGCTGATCCATGTATTGATGAAATTTAAGTACATGATATGCCAGATTGTCCTCCTCTTCTTTGAATCGGGGAAGAAAATATCCCCATTCATCCATGGTAGGTACTGTATTTGGAAAGCCAGGAATATCTGCGAAATTGAACGGAGCAAATCTTTGTGCCAACATGGTTTCCATACGCTTACACATCTTGTAAAATCGCCTCTGGATTCTTCGAACATGGAGTCGCCCGGTGAATAAATATGTAGTCTAACTAATGCCCTGCTCCTGTTCACCATCAAGAACTGGATCTAATCTTTGTCATTCTTTCCTGGGGAAGATTATCTTCACTTCTCCATCCCCGGCAACGGCGCCAGAAGATGTTATCCCTAAAGTTGAACCTAGACTACGGGATTCAAGCTTAAGGAAATCTTTGTTTAGAAATGCATAAATAAAATGAAATCAAATCGGGAACATAGGCTAGTATAAAACTAGGGCTAATAGAACCTCCTAGGATTAGAAGGAACTAGGATAATATTACTTGTTTATACAGTTTATACAGTTTCAGAATGAAATCAAAACATCACACACTTTACAATGAACAACACTGGTATAAATCACAGATGGGTAAATACAGGTATTTATCAAGAGATCAAAACATGAAGTAAAGGCTGGTATGAATCAGAGCTACAGGAAAATCAAACAGATGCTGTATAACATGCAAGCAATCACAAAGTTCAACACCCAGGTACTATGATCCTAAATCATGAAGTGAAACTGTCAATGTTTATAAAAATGAAAGATAACTGTCATCTCAAAATAAGAATTATGTAATGGAATATGAATGACCAAATACATAAAAGAATTATCAAAGAGACAATTTATATGGCACTAAGGCAAATCATCATCAAGTTTATTCAAAACTAGAACCTGTCATTGAAGCTGCAAAAAGCTCATGATATACAGAAGTGATTACAAAAGATCCAGCATAGCTCCCAAAACAGCCAACCTATAGTCCCTGTGTTCTCATGAAAGGAAGAATTCTCTCCTTCTTGCTTTCGAGCCTTTAGCTGGGACCTCTCTCCTCTCACCCATAGACTTACAATGACTAAATAGTTTTAGAAACAAAACAAATTTGTTTTAGATCCTACATTCTTGCTAACTAATCCTAAAATCTTGCTATGAATCATTCCCAAATGTGTACAACTGGAAAACAACCCATGATTCCAGAACTTCACCAGCTGACTAGATTTCTTATTGATATGCTTTTACCTTGTCGCCACCACTATAGGTGGAAGTCTCAACCAATTCAGATCCAGCTCATACTCATATAGCGATGACTCTCCTTTAATACCATCAAAGATATATCCATTGGTTTTATTGACAAGCTTAACAAGATTTCCAACACTCTACTTGTCCTGGATGTAACATTGTTTGTCAAAGATAGAAACAGAGTACTGATATATTTCCCAGGATTACTACAAAGATGGGCATCAACTAAATGTACTGCTGCAAGACTGTAGTCCATCTTTCTGGTCATTTCCAGAATGATATTCTTGGCATTTGAATACCAATGCAGACAATCCTGAGATCCACCTTTTGATCTGAGAATGTATTTGGATATATGTGACTCATCCCTCAACTCTGAAACCCCAGTGATATCTAAACATTCAACCCTTGTGCCTCGCACAGCACTCTCAATAGCTAGATCTCTAGCTCGACTGTGAGAAACATTGTGACTTTCAGACAACAGTTTGGTGTTATCGCAATGACCTCCTGAGTCCCAATCCCCATTAAATAAATGTCTAGGTGATAGGGTTCTCATGAAGACCCTCAAATTTGGATACTTATTGAACTGTTTATCAAGCCATTTTGCAACACTATACATGGTCAAATTGCAAGCACTTTGGAGGTCTCTCAGCTTCTTGTCATCGTTTGGTTGTCCATTTACATATATACATGTGCCATCTGTTTGAATTTAATTTTCCCCTGTACCAATGGTGTTCTGTATTCAACACTACAACATCAAACCTATAAATATTTTCACGCAGGAATCCCGCCGGTCGGTCAAGATGCATTGCAAAGTAAGTGGATTGGTTTCCTGGGTTCAATGGTTCAATTTCGCAAAGGCTTGCTGACCAATAATACAATATAGTTGTGTTCGTCTTTGGGAATCTGAATGCCCAACCATCTGGCCTTATCGCACCAAGAGCATGCACTAAACCATATTCCTTGCCTGCATATTGAATGTCTGGACTGTCTTTTCCACCTGTAATGAGGCACATCATAGACTGGAACTGTCGCCTTCCTAATGAATCCCAAACAAATGCAATTGTTTTATCCTGCAATCTTATAAGAAACTGCTGCCCTTCAAAGTAAACTACTTCTGCTTTGTTCGATCACTTCTTTTGGAACGGAGTTGATTTAATTCATTTCTCCACCGAGACGCATCGATATATCGCTCTTCAGTAGCAGCAATTATCATTTTCTGAACCAGATCAAACTCCTCAGTAGCAAAGTTGATATCGACACATTTTCTGTATAAATTCTATCCCTGTAGCTCCTTTTATTGAAACCCCAAAACCTTGTTACTGAAATAACTGGATCGTTTGGCCGGGGCACCTATCAAAGGAAACATAGAAACAATAAATTCATTTTTGACAGACACGGTTGGGCTTATTAGAGGTCTCTACAAAGCACCCATTGGTAATATTTCTGGGCTTCGATGTTTCTTTATAGGAATCGAACCCAAGACCCTCAAAAAAAGGAAATCAACCGAATTCATATGAGCATATTTCCATTTAAGAAGACCATCATGTGTGCGAGGAACATATGCATCGTCCTAACCCTAAAATATGAGACCGTCTGTTTCATGTAAAAGCCTTAGGGTGAAATCCTTTACCAACTACTAAAAGCATCCAAAAGTCTTTTCTTCTGACCCGAAATGCTTCCATGTCATAACAGCATAGTGCATTTTTTTTAATGTCCTTAATATATTAAGTGTTCTTTCAACTTTCACAACTTTAATAGTAGATTGGACCCTATCTTTGAGTGTAAAAGCACTCTGACCACAGGTATTTGCTTTTGTTGAGAACTAGTTGTCACCATTATTTGAGAGCCAACTGTCCATTTCCCAATCCTCATAATATTTACTAGACTTTTTGAACTTTTCAATAAATGCCATGTGGACATTCTACCATTAGAAATCAATATGCAGCCAACTCACAATATGCTGCCAGTTTGTAAAAATTCGCCCTGTAACATATATTCTTTTGCACATACATGAGCTCATAATTAATGAATGGAAACTTTGATGATTTTAGGTAACAAAAGGAACCCTAATGGTGACCAATCAAATATAAAATATGAAACAAAGTAAAATTTAAAAACCATAAAAACCAATCAAAATCAAAAATTTAAAAATAAGCAGGAGGAACAACCCTAGATTGGTTGATAGATAATTGACTGACCTTTTTCACAACCAAATCCACAAGTTTGGTACTCGTACAACCAATAATTCCATCGGCGTGTGGTCCAGGTTTGACCTTAGGGTCTAAACTAGAATGTGGAGCATTAGTGTCACGTCCCCGTCCCTCAGACCGGTGAAGAGGATGCGACGAACACCACGATAACCGGGAAAACAGCCCCATGAACATAAATAGGAAAAACAATGCTGAAATTAAAAGCTTATCATGAAGCATACAAGGATGCATAATTCATCAACATACACAGTCACTCAATAATTGGCGGAAGCAACACACACCTACGTTTCCAGCATTCACATGTTCATCATTAAACATCAGTATAATTGTAGAGATGGAATAGTAGCAGTACTTATCTTTTGATGAAGAATTCACCCACAACCAGCGACGTCGCTGCAACGTTCCACCCAACTATAGGCCAGATTGCTCATCAATCTCTCAGCAACAATGCCACCCCCGAGCTGGGCATGATTCCTCAAGGATTAAGGGACAATTGCAGGCTCATACATAGCCTAGGGGCACCAAGCATCCCAACCAAACACTGCTGGGTTTAACAGGCCTTCAACAAGTGGCCAAGCCAGCACAGTCCGAAGACCAACCACTGCTTACACACAGCCAAACAATCCCTTCATAGCCCTGTGAAGGAGGAAAAACAACCGGGGATAATTCCAACCAAACAATGAGCACAGCTTAAGCCCACAAGGAAACACAGAGTTGTTCTTGGCCCTATTATGGCCAAAAAAACTCAGCTGTGACCCAAACCAGGGTGCTTCAACAACCCAACTCCATAATAGAAATGATGGCAACAATCCACAGCCCACAGTGGATAATAACCAGCACTCCCAACATAGCCATGGGAAACTCAGCCAATGGATGTGGAAATCCACTGTCAACCAACACCCAAAATACTTAGGAAGCCGCAGCAACCAAATAGCAACCCAAAACCAGGGTGATTCAACAGCCCAACACACAATGGGAACGATGGCAGCTATGCATAGTCCCAAAACAGGGAAGAAGACGTAGCCCATAGAAGGGAAAATCAACAACACTCAGAAAACATGGGAAGAACCACAACAACCCAAATCGTGGGTGGAACCAACAGCATACCTGAATCACCACATAAGGAAAACAGCAGTCCGTCCTAGACAATTAAGAAAACAGGAAGACTTACCCAGTTCCCCACTGGGAAAGGAACTACAAACTCTCAGCCTGTGCATGGGAAGGGACAACTCCGCTTATGCACACAGATGGACAGACAACCGTGAGAGTGAATCGCTTCCCTATGCACACGGATGAGGAACAGACAAGCCAAAACCATGCCTGCATGAGTGTAGCATGAAGGTCTCTCGCCTGTTCGTGAAGAGAACCCTCCACGTCAAGATGAACAGATGACCACTCTGCGTGAGGAGGACGAACAGACCCTCGGCGAGAAGGGAGAACTGAGGAGAATGGAGACCAAGCGTGAGAGAAATGAAGGTTCTCTGCTGGGCATGCGTACCGTCCCAACTGACAGCAGCCTGCCAAAACTCTGACTCTTCCCATGCCCACGTTTCCTCATGCAATAACTTCCCCCAACTAACAAAATCAAGACATTGAAGAGGTTGGGTGAGACAAGGCAAATCAACAAGGAAAAGGTGGCAACACACAAGGTGGTAATATATGGGTTTTTCCCCCATAACCAAGTTTTGACATCCCCCACCCCTTATCCTTTGGAATCATGCCCTTTTCATTCAACGTTGCACTGTCGTAGCTAGTTGTGGGTTTATTTTATTTGATGTGCGTGTTTACATGATGCCGAATTATAATGTGCCAAATAGCACGACATATCATCGGCAACTATACCTATTGCTGAGACATACACACACAAATCGATGATGGGGCTTTTGCCTTGAGCTCCTCACCACGATTAATTACAATATATACATCATGCAAATGGGGTCAAAACCGGGGACATTACAATTAGGAATGATCTCATATAACAAACCGGACTGAGCATAAATCAAGTCCAATTCATGTTCCCTAAAAATGGCTTGTTCCTCATTTTGAATTTTGGATGTAGAAACATCCTTTGCTATATAAGGTAGTAACGATTTAATGAACCACTCCAGGAGAAACTCCAGCGGTATGAAGGCTTTAATCAATCTGTTCTGTCTACGCCACTCTTGGATATGGTCCAAGATATGCGTGGCTTTATCTTGCTGAAATGTCGACAAGAGTTCAGTACCAACATTGTAATGCACTAATAGTTGGAAGTGGTTGAGAAAAGTCATAGCTAGGTCATCGAACAAAGCAAAATCCCCCCTAGGCAACTCTATGTACCATTTTGCGGAAGGCTCGGTGAGGGTGCATTGAAATAGCCTTAAATGGATCGAATCATCGTGTAAGGAGCTAGAAGAGCACCATAGGTGAAATGTAGTAACATGTTCACTATGATCTTCTCTTGGTTTTCCCTTGAACTTGGGAATATCTGAGGGAAGCTTCGTAGGGACAGATGGCCAAGACGGGTCATAAGATACCGGATTGTTCGTTAGTCTCGACAAGTCAGGAAGATTTAACGTTGTGAGGAAAGGGAGCCTAGGTTGAGCAGGTCTATGAGGTGCTCCCTGATAATTTTGGTTCACATAGGGTTGATGACCATAACCACCATGGCCATGGCCATAGTAGCCTCCTCCCATTTGACCCATGTAGGGTGGAATGGAAGCACCATAATGTGGTGTACCTTGACTATGTGGAGCTACAAAGCCATAATTCAGAGAGTAAGCGGGTTGTTGATACCCATACCCATAAGGTGAATAACTTTATGCATACTGCGGTCCATAATATGGTAGGAATAGATGTTCCGGAAATAGTAGTATGATCTCCAAAAGTAGGAATACGACCTCCAGATACAATAGGAGGTACTTGACTTTGAGACATAATGATGCGCGTAGAAGCAATACGCACATGACTTGTAGCAACATTCTGGCCTGAAGGACCACATGAATATGGGGGAGGAATAACATTCGAAGAACTAGGAATAGAGGACAAAAGGACATGTGAAATCACAAAGTGGTATTCCCTATAGTCACTCGTCTAGGCTCTGGTATTCGAATAGGATCACTAGCACTAGTTCTAGGATGAATATGTGATGTGACCTCCACCGTCGGGATGGATGGTGTAATGTGACTTGAGTTCCTAAATCTCTCCACATGGAAGTGACTAGAAATGCCCCCAGGCATAGTGTTAGGTTCAAACTCCGACTCGGCATGCGGTACCGAATCATGTGTAGGAATACTAGACATATCATAACTACCATAACTAGTGCTTGCAGGTTCATGATGAGTCTTTTCGGCCAGCATCCAATATTGGTGACCTGAGAATGAAGGATCATACCTAGAGTGTGTAGGTACATTGTGTGAAGGATCATACCCAGAGTGCGTAGGTACATCAAGTGAAGGATCATATGTAGGGGTAGGCTCTTCTTCTTCAACCTCATGAAGTGAAGAATGTAGCTCAGGAATTTCATCTTCATGATCTCCCATCGTGTGTGAATCAATGTGAGTATGATTCCACCTGGACAATCTGCTTCTCTCTCCCAAAGGAAGAGGAGATGTACAAGGCGGAATTCTTGCTAAATGATGAGAACGGTGAGGAGCCGCACTTGAATCCATAATGACTAAAAAAAAATGAAAAATACTCTCTAAATTATGCAAACCCTAGGCAAGCTAACGTGCACAGAGCATACACCAATATAATCTAAAGCCAATCACAAGAAAACAAGGGTAGGATATGTGAGCTCCTAAAAGAAGTAGGTATGTCTTGCCTAGGAGAGGCTTGAGACTCCCATACATAATAAGCAGAGGTTTGTAATCAATTATTGTGGCCCTCAGCTTCAACGCATATAGCGATTGTGTTGTCCGACCCCAACCTAGTGGGGACACCCACAGAATAAACCCTACGAAGTATCCCCTCGATAACCTAGGTAAGGAAACTAAGGTCGCCTCAATATAATCAATGCTGAGGTGGATAGTCACAGGCGGGATTGACCGTATGGGTAGGGTAGCAAAGCCTGAAACTCTTGAAAGAGCCCCCAGATATGAATACAATTGTGGAAATATCTCCGGTGCTACTCAGTTATAAATAGGGGTCATTCCATTCAATAACTGCTCACACTGCCTTGTGCTTAACTCCCTTGTAAGAGGAGGATCCTGAGAAACACTAATTATACCAAGGAATTTCACACTCTCACCTGGACAGACACATACATGTTGTTGTTTACTGGCCTTGGAGAATTTACTCACAATGAACTATTCCAAGACCCTAAAACCTATTCTTGTTGGTGTACCCTATCAAAGAAAATAGTGTAATCCATTTTAATTAAGCATTGATTTTATTTGGCGTTATTACTCAAGAAAGGTAGATGGTCGTGCAAGCAATGGTGTTATGATGGAACATGAAGTAAAATGCACACCTAACAATCAATGCAAATGCATTGTGTTGAATGAAAAACAGGGCATGCTACTACGTGTAATGCAAAATTCTTCTTCAAATGTGAAATGCAGTCATTCCTATATGAAATCCTAACTAGTACTTCTCTAAGCAAACCTAGTGCAAGTACCATGCAAAGTGCAAAGTGCAATGCATAATGATGCAAAGAAGCAAATATTTTTGGATTTTTTGAATAAAAATGAGATACTAAAGCAAAAGAATGATTCTACTACCCATAGACTTGGCAAGCACAATCAAACAGCACTCACACAAAGTACTAAGGTAAAAGAAATCTAATACACTAATCCCACAACAAAAAATAAAAAATGCCATGACAAGAACATTCTTAAAAAATAAATTTACCCTAAGAAAAGGTGTCTCTGGTCAGAAACAGAGGTGTATACAGACTCTAGCAGTATCAAGGGAGACTCAACAATCATCAAAATTCACCCAGCATCAATCAATCTTCCTCTAGAAGGAAAAACTAAGGGCATATGCGACTGTTCACAGTAAAACCGCGTATGTACACGGATACAGCTGTCAAAGCTGAGTGTATACGTGACTGTGAGTAAAAAACTCACGTACAGGAAGAGAAATGTATAAAAATGAAGGAAAATGGATAAAATGAGACAAACTTCACACCATTTAGACACTACCAGGCAAACATGCCCCCATACCTGATTCAGAAATAGAGAAATAAGAGCAATTCAAGAACATTGAATGCCGATAAAAACCCCCAAAGGACAACTACTAGGAACTCCCCAATGGATTCACCAATTTTGTTACGAAGAGAAATTCCTATGGCTTGGGGTACCACAACAGACAGCTTAACTCCAGAAATCAGTCCTTTGCTATATGCAAAAGAAACCAAACAACTAACACTAAAGGATCTTGATTTGTACCTTATTCCAGATGGTTGATGTAAATCCCCATTGAGCTTTCCAACTTCAGCTTGAATTGATAAATTGCTTCCTCAACATTCAATAAACAAGACACGCATACTATATATACTTGTGTTAGCTCTACTATGGCATATATAATCAATAACATATAACCATTTGAAATCATCCATGGATAAAATATTCATTCAAACACACATTATTGGCAAGAAAAGATATTACTATTAATATAAAATTAGATATTACAATGAATACAACCTCTGTCGGCATGTCTGCGAATCGGAGAAACCGAGTCCCCCACTTGGGCCTCCACAACTTCAATCCTCCATCTCTCGATAGCAAGCTCACAAGAAAAAGATAATCTTGGGAAGAACAAAAAAGTGCCCCAAGGGAGAAAGGAGATGCAGACTCAAGCACAAGTTCCGGGAACAATGGACTATAGTTCTCTTGCTCTCAATTCCTCATGCCTTCAATGTATCCAAAGTGTTCCTTATATAGCTCTTCAATGGGGTAATGAAAGGTCGAATCCGAGCGATCTCAAGGCATATGGAAGGCCAAGAGACAAGTGAGTCAGATCCACATCAAGGAAAACTCCAAAATAATTTGGCCTTTTGCACACATCCTGATGTACTCGGTTTTAGAGGTCAAACCCACGTATATATGCGATAAAGGGTTTAAAAGTCGTGTATGGAAACTTTTAGATGTTTTTAGGGATGATCAAGGAAACATCAAAGGAACAAAAATGGTCCATGGGGTCTAAGGAGTCTGCATAGGGATAGGGAAGGCCATAAAAGTGTGATTCACCATGTGTGGTAAAATAAGCTATAACAAGTGTCAAACCCAAAAGAGTTGAAATTCAAATTTGACTTCAGTTACAATTTAGACATAAAACAATATTCTAATTAGGGTTTGAAAAAGGTACGCCATTTTGCATTTGAATAGCTTTGAGTAGAAGCGTCTATTTGTGGTAAACCCTAGTGCATGGTATATATTTATTGTTAAAAAAGCCACCAAAATGAAGTGGAAAGAATAATACTGCACTCAAACCCTCAGAGGATTCATCCCTAACATACAATGAAATGGAAGACATATCTTTTAGAGTGTCCAAGTTGGAAGATATGACTAAAGGAAATGTGAAAATGGATGACTTAGTTAAATTGGAAAATAAAATGGCTAGTAAAGAGGATCTTAAAGGGATGGTTAGTAAAGAGGATCTCAAATGGATGGATAGAAAAGAAGATATTCAAGACTTGAAGGAATCGATGAAGGATATAAAAAATAGCTTTATTCCTCATCTATCTACTCAAGAAGAGGATAAGGAGGAAAAATAAGACATAATCCAGTCACGTCTGGAGAAAATTGAAAAAAAATTGGAGTGTAGGAATTTGGAGTCATCAAAAGTTGATGATTCACTGCAACATCATGGGTTCAACTCAGGTCCAAGGAACTACTTTATCCCTAAGATTGACATGACAAAGTTTGATAAAAGGGATCCAATCACATGTATTTTTTAAATGGATCAATTCTTTGATCTACACCAAGTTCTCACTTTGCAAAAGGTAACTATTGCATCCTTATATTTAGAACCTGATCCATTTGTATGGTACCAATGGCTTTCTGATCGTAAAAATAAATCTATTATCTCTTGGTCTATATTCATACAAGAATTGATTACAAATTATGTGGATATAAATAACAACACCTTCTTTAGCCAGTTGGTAAATCTCAAGTAAAAAGGTCCAATTACAGAGCACATCAAGCAATTTTAGCAGCTAAGTCTCATAGTGAAGAATAGTTTAGAAAATAATTTGTTAGATCTAATTATTGGAACCTTTAAGGATAACATTCGGCATGAGGTGCATCTCTTTGAATCATCATCCCTAGAAAAGGATTTCATGATGGAAAGGAAGGTTGAAAGTAAAAATATGGAAATGACTACTAGAAATACCACTTCCAACACATACATAGAGAATGATGTTCCTTATAACCAACCTCAGAGGTTGACAGCTCAACAACTAGAGGAAAGAAGAGTGAAAGGTATATGCTTTAATTGTGACATCGATTGCAATAAGGGACATAAGTGTGGAGAAAATAAACTCTTCTACATAAAATGTGACGAGGAAGAAAAAAAATAACAAGAACCACCACAAGGGGATGAACTAGAAGTCATTACTCCCACCATATATTTTCATGCTTTGGCTGGAATTAACACTCCTCAAAATCTCAAGATCAAAGGATATATAAAAAATAAAAAGGTAATTGTGTTTATTGATTTGGGTAGTACTAATAATTTCATTCATTGTAAACTATCCAAATATCTCAATTGCTTTGTTTATCCAACACCAAAATTTCAAGTAATGATTGCATATGGAGGAACTGTTATAGCGGATTTCACCACACTAGGTGAATCACACATTGTATGGCCTTCCCTTGTCCCGCTGCAGACTCATTAACCCCTTTGGAACAC
>LPNX010838527.1:131713-143492 GCA_001517045.1 Pseudotsuga menziesii | reverse complement strand
CCTCCTTAATATCTAGACTATTATCTTCTGAATTTATGTCTTTTCGTCTTCGACGAATTCGTGGAGCAGAATTAGGCCAGTATTGAGTCGGCCCCAAATTACAGCCAGCTAAGAATTTATCCCACGACACACCTCTAGCAGCTAATTGAAATTGCAAGAGAATTTTGATTAACCCATGATGACACAAACTATTGTCAGGGTTAGTGAAATTTCTAACTGACTGCGCCATTTTCTTAAGACTTTGCCAAAGATAAAAGGGCAAATTAAGTTTGCACCCCTTAACTGCTAACAACAACCGCAAATGATACAAATGCAAATGGGAATAGCGTCCGCAGCATGTCACATACCTTACAAGAATTTCATAGTACACTCTCCATTCAGGCTTCAAGAATTTTACAGGCTCGCCTGTCCTCAGCTTAACTTTGTCTGGTAACGGCAATAACAGAGCCATACATTTCTTCTTGTTAACTATCATGCCCTTAAACCAACATTCCCCAACCTGTGGAAGCTTTGTGGCTTCGGCGATTTTGTCTTCGTTAATAACGAATTCGAAACCCCCAATTCGCACCCTGTCATCTTCAAAACTTTTTGCAAACATCTTGGTAATCTCTGCGTGATGACCATCAAAGCTTCGAAAGAAATGTGTCCATCCCATTTTCTCAAACTTCTGGGCAGCCTCCTGGTGAGCTTCAATCAGTTCACATCCCGCAAGCTCAAAGCGATTCAGAGGAGACATGGTTTCTCCAGCACCTTCCGGGTTTCGTTGTGAGACGAATGGAGAAACGAAAATAGAGGGAATAGGTATCCATACGAGTGACATGATAGAAAACCTTCACATGCTTCAGTTCTGACTGGAAGTCTAATCTCTGAACCCGCCATCTTAGCGGAATTCCAGCAGTGATAAATATCACGCTATACCATTGCTTGCGTTAATTTGCCTACGTTTAACCATCTCTGTTAGTGATTACTATTTAAGTTGGCGAACCAGTGATACATAGCCTGATAAAAATCATTATTATGGCCGTTGATGATTTACGGAGGTTCATAATTACAAGTACAATGGCGTAAATTGAAATGACCTAGAGCATTTAACACTGTCAAATCGACGTTAATCCGTATATACAAGTGTCGACTTTATCAAATGGGGAGACCACGTTTATACCAACTCATCGATCCACAAGGTTTCATTATTTACCAGTTTGACACTTGGCTTGTTGCATAGTCAATAACTCCACGTAATTACCCTTATTTATCAAGTCACATCGTGGTATGAAATTTAACAAATCGTATTTTAATGTTTAAACGATGTATTAATCAAATGGCTAACTTAATGTTTATCCTATGTATATGTACAAAGCTATATATATGTACAACACTAAGATAAAAAACCTTTAAACATCCTATCGACAATTTAGACCATCATATAGGGTATATATCATATGTAAAAGTTTCATGTACAAACAACATCTAGCCATTAACTATGATATTTACAACGTTCAAAATAGGGTTTTATATAAGGTTAATTTTGAAATTCCCTTAGTCTAAAGACTAATAATACCCTACTTGACATATAATGTGTTTTATGAAATTTCTCTTGGCATAAATCTTTAAGTCACATAAATTCACTTATGATGATTTCAATAATATAATCAGAATGTATGAAACTTATCTGCCAAGTTTTATTTTCAAATTTCTTTCAGCCCTGAGATCATTAAATCATTTCTTTTTGATTGAGAACACCTTCAGAATCAAAGATTCTGAAGGTGCTCTTTTATAATTTTAATTTGATAAATCATATAAGAGCTGATCTCTCTTCATTTTATCAAGAAATGAAGAAGTTGTTGCTGGCTGCCAACAGGTAGACAGACACATTATATATTTACATTTTTGCAGTTTTAGTTGCACTTGAGTTATGTTTATCTCACTAGTTTACACATTATAGTTCATATTTCCCATTGCATGATCGAACCATATTACAGACAAACCAAGACCACTTCCTCAACAAATAATTACAAAAATAATTTAAAATAAACAAAACTCCTTCACAAAAGTGCACACAACAACACCATTTAACTCAACCAACCTCGGTTCATAACCCCAAATGAACCTTTAAAAGTAACCAATTTACTTTAAATCAAATTTTTTAGTTTGAGTACATAAGTCCCTAATTTCCATAACTTTGGGAAGTGATTGGGATATGCCCTAAAACTAATTATGAGGAGTACCACATGAACCCCAAAGTAGCTAGCCAACGAGAGTAAATTCCAAGCGAAAAGGGCCAATGACCCCTTCCGATTAACTAGTAAAAACTGTGAGGAAAAATCCAAGCGTTGTCTTCTGCTAGTCTTGGTGGCTGAGCGACCACCTGTAAGACAATAGGAAGCCCTTAAACTAGGGTCCAATTTCCATTACATGTTACTATCAGACATAAAACATTGACCCACCTCGATCCTCCTCTTTTCTTAGGGGGCAGTCCCCTCAATTTGGGCTATTAAACCAACACCGTCGAGACCATTCTCGACAACCCTCCTCACTGTCGGAAGGCCACATAGCCTCTGACTCAAACTCAGATTCCTACCAATCTGAGCCAAATCTACACATCGTAACGTCTAGCCCCATGGATGGTGTAAGCCTTAATCCCTTCTCTGGAGGGGTGATTGGTAGTGGACCTACATCCCTACCCCGCATCATTGCCACCATCCTGGCCGACGGTCCCAGTACCACTGTGCATACTGTGGTCAGTCCACTACCCAATAGTGGTGGACCTATACTAGCTTATGTGATTCTCATAGTATGTCCTTTCGTTCTGAGGGTCAGTGGCCCTTCCACCACCGTTTCAACTATCACCATTGTAGGAAGTCAGTTTCAGGTGCCCCCAGTCATGCAGGGACACATTGCTCCTACAAATCACGGTGCCATTATCGGCCCCCCTCATACCAACTATTATCTCCCAAAATAAAATAAATTTATTTATGATAGTATGAAGAATTTAAATGATGCAATGAAGGATATGAAGATCACTAACAGTTTTGAAGACCTCTATTTTTTATGCAAATTTCACAAAGCTGTAGCTTCGATGGCTTGGGCAAGGATCAGAACATCTCATTAGCCACTGAAAGATGGAAGATCAATAGTAGGTGGAAAACTACTTCGGTAGATAGGCATATTGCTGAAAATTTTACACCATCGGAGCATTTTTCAAATAGTAATCGGAAGTGGTGAAGACTACAGATCGGAGGTGTAGTCCTCTATTACTCCGCCACTGCAGAGAGGATAGTGGCTAAAGGTTCCGCCACTGCAGAGAATATAGTGGCTAAAGGTTCTGATGGTGAGAAGGTTTGGAGTTTTGATCACCGGCATTGTGGAATCTTTGCTCACTGCAGCGCTGCAACTGCGGAGAATACAATGACTAGAATTTCCACAACTATGGTAAATATAATGATTAAAGGTAGCTGATAAATCAAAGTCACCATCGATCGGAGGGAATGGAAACTTCAGCGTCGGAGGTGCTAAAAACTAACCGGCAGCAAAATAGTTCATTGCAGAGCCGCAATTGCAGAAGGAAGAAAGACTACAGCTTCCAATCGATGACGAGGATCATTCTGATAGCATGATAATAGATGAACTCTTCGATGATTGAAGGAACTAAAGACAACGCAATGGAAATTTTAAAGCTAAAAATTTCCTTAGTGTCGGCGTCGAAACTTGAAGACACTAGCCATCAGAGAAATAGTCTACTAAGGAGCCGAAACGATGGAAGGCAGACTTACTACGGGTTCCATGACCAGAGGATAACTTTAGCGATCGGAGGTTCAAGGAACTAAGGATTGGCGAGCTAGTCCTCTAAAGAGACAAAACTGCAGAAGAAAAATAGATAAGGCCTCCGATAAATTAACAGAAAAGCTTCCGATAGCGCAACAGTAGAAAATCATCGGCGATCAGAAGGACTAAAGACAATGGATCAGCGAGTTAGCTCACTAAGGATCCACAACTGCGGGAAACAAACTGACTACCGGTTTCATCGTAACAAGAAATCATCGGCGACTGGAGGAATAAAAGACTAATCATCGGAGAGTTTAGAACCAAGCAGCTTCGTGGCGATCGGCAGAACTAAATACTAGTTCTTGGCACAAATAGTCCATTAAGGAACCGCAAGTACGGAAAATATTCATACTTGGGGCACCGATGGCGCAGAAGACAAAGCTTCCGATCAGCGACTACAGCGGTAAGGTAGAGATACTGCGGCAACACTCAGAATTGGTGTATCGATAGAAGAAAAATCTCTCGATCAGCGACCACGGTGGTAAAACTACGAAAATATTGAGGCCGAAGGAGCTGCAACTATGGCAGCAGTCAGGCTTGAAGCAGCGAGGTGATAGAAGAAAAGGATTCTGATCGGTGACTGCAACAATGAAGTTGAAAAGGTTTCAGGTGAATTTAACAAGACTGGGCACTTCAGTTAAACGCCGATACACTGACTGTTGGCAACAATTTCATAGCAAACTAGTAGTGGTGGTTACCAGCTACCACTTTCGTCATTAAAAGATCGCTCAGTGAACTAGATATTTGCAGTAAATAAAAAAATTGTTAGCAAGGGTTTGAAGCCCTAATCTGGAAAAGACTATTACTTTCAATTATTGTTTATGTAAACAGATTGGATTTTCAGGATCTGTAAGTTTTGTAAAAGGATATAAAGCCCATGATGATTATATTAATAAAGGTTTGACTGTGGGGATTTATGAGCCTGTTCCATTATCAAGCATCTCATCTAGTTTATTCTAAGTATAAGCTCTTTTTTGTGATTTGTTCAGCCATCTCTTTCTTTACTATGCTTATTGCTTGAATGTGCATTTAGGTAATTTTTAGATTTATTAAAGGGCCAATAGTTGTCATCCTATTGGTTATTTAGTGATATTTGATTTATAAACACCATCCTCAGCAGGATTTAGCCATTTATATCCATGTGTTATGTGTGTAAGTCTGCCATCCTAGTGAGTTCTCCATCCCTGCACCTTTTTGTCAAACTACTGAACAATTTGTAACTAAATCCTTGTGATTGAGTGAACCTCATGCATGTCTAGAGAGTGGGAGGTTATATAGGTTATCCGGCTTGATCCAATTCATAAAACCCAAAAAAATTTTAAGTTACCAGGCATCCTTGAGCTACACCCTAGAGGAGTTTCCTGGAGTGATAATAAAGTGGCGCCGTTGTCGGGGCGAGAAGATTGAAGCTCAGCTTCCCTGGGAGATGACATAGATCCATGCTTTGATGATAGACAAAGCTTGGACATTATTACGGTTGTAATCATCTATCTGGTGACTCCATTGATAAAAGGTGGCTTCAAGAAGACCAAGTACCAGAGCAAACCCAAAGGGGCCACCAGCAACACCAGTTTCAGATCCAGAAGAAATCTTAAGGAAATCTAGGGCTTTACTAAGACGGACCAGCAGTGCTGCACAGAATGCTACATCAAGTATTTCAAGGAATCTTTCTGCTGTTATTTCTTCTGCTGAAACTCTTAATTCCCAGAAATTTTGTATATCAGAAAAATCTAGGGCTTGGGCATCTTCAAGCACTACTGGTTGTGACGGTCCAATCCCTGGTGAGTTCACTGGGATAAGTATAACATCGCCTTCTCAACAAATATCCTCATCAGTGCTGCCTTCCACCTCCATCTCCATACCCATTTGCAATATGGCTACCCCTCAATTGTCCAAGATGGAAAGGATCCTAGTAGCTAGGTATGCACCCCTAGTTTTTCCAAATCCTCTTGCAGCCCTGCCTACTAGGGATTACCTCAAGTATATGCCTAAGTTTACAGGGGAAGGGGATTTCACTGCGGAAGAACATTTAGAGGCTTTTTATAGCTATGCTAAAAATATAAATATAGAACATTGAAGACGTATGGACCAGAGTCTTTGTGCAAATCCTAGATGGCCAGGCTAGAAAGTGGTTTAAGGAACTGCCTGCTGGGTCAGTGGCAGGCATAGAGGCCCTAGATGATGTTTTCCTAAAGCATTGGGGAGAGAGGAGAGACCACCTCTACTACATCACATAGTTCAACAACCTGAGAAGAGAAAATAGTGAGTATGTCTCCAACTTTACCAAAAGATTCAACAACATGTACAACAAGATCCCTACTAAGATTAAACCCACCGGTAACTCATCCATGATAACTTATGCGAATGCTTTTGATTCTAACTTCTGCCTACTTATCAGAGAAAGGAAGTCTTCCTCCTTATCACTTATGCAGGATGCTTCCCTAGAGGTAGAGTCAAACATTCTAGCATCTCAGAAGGTCAAAGGGAAGATAGACAGGAGAAAGCATCCAGCAGACTATAGTGGAGCTTTGGCATCAGAGAGCAAGATTTAAAAAATGACCAAACTCTTAGATAACCTGACTGCTGAAATGTAAAAATTGAAGGAACAAGGACATATGCTAGTGAGGGGTAAGGGGTCAAGTGACTTTGCTCCTCGAAACCCAAATTTTGTTCCTTATAGAAGAGGAAACCCCCCTGCTCAAATTCTCAGAAGGGAGAGAAATCAAGGGGAAGACCAGAGGATAAGAGCTCCATTTCAAAACACTATATTAGAAGAAGAGCTAGAATTCATTGAAGATGAAGGAGAAGCTGAAGACAATATCCACTGCATGGAGGATGAGGTGGACTATTCTTTTCTGACCCAGGAAGAATATGAAGAAGCTCTGATTGATGAGTAGATCACTAAAGAGGCTTTCTATCAGGCTGATAGTCAGGAAGGTTACCAACTGAGGTCTAGGTTGGTTGCTCCCCTCAAGAAGAATGGTGCACTTGTCAAGCAGCTTTCTGCACCTGCTAGAAAAGTTGTTTTTTTACCAAAGAAAGTGGTTGTTTCATCCAAAACATTGCTTAAACTAGCACCTTCAGCCACACCTGGTCAAGCCCAACTCAAACCTACAGCTCATGAGGTAAGGTTTCCAGATAAGCTGCATTATGCTATCAACCTTGAGTCTGAAATTCAAAAATTGAAAATCCCTTTCCCTTTAATTGAGTTGATGAAGAATGATGCATTTAAAACCTCCATTCTAAATTCCCTTCAGCCCAAGGTGCACATCGACACTGACTTCGTGAACCTGCAATATGGCAAGCCTATTGTAACCTTGGGCTCCATGATCGAAGAACTAAAGGAATCTTGCCCACCATTCTATATATCCTTGAACATCCATGATAAAATCCTCCGTAACTGTTTGCTGGATTCAGGAGCCTCTCATAACTTAATGCCAAGGGCTGTGATGGATGAGATCGGCCTCAGCATTACCAAGCCCTACCATGATTTATTTTCCTTTGACTCTAGGAAGGTCAAGTGCTTGGGCCTCATCAAAGACCTTGCTGTAAACTTAACTCAGTTGCCTTCGAAAAGCATAATGATGGACATTGTAGTGGCTGATATTCCTCCAAAATTTGGCCTTTTGTTGTCCCGATCATGGAGCAAAAGATTGGGTGGCACCCTTCAGATGGATCTCACATATGCCACCATTCCCATGTTTGGAGGGGAGATTAAGAGACTGTATAGGGAAAATCAACTAGCATACATCATAAGCAAGGAGAGCCGCTCAGTGAATCACCCGATCTATGTCGCGGACACCGACTTTGGATCCTACATTTTGCAAATAGATGATAATCAGTAGACATCAGTTCAAATCATTGAGCCCACGTGTCTGCATCCCGAAGAAGTCACAACAACGATCTGGACCATGTATTTCAATGGGCCATGCACTCAAAACTCAGCAGGCGCAGGGGTCGTGTTGATATCCCCATCTAAGGAGAACATTCATCTATCGTATAACCTCAATTTCAAAACCATGAACAACGTAGTAGAATATGAAGCCTTGCTGTTGGGAGTTAAAGCGGCCAAGGAGATGGGGATCATGTGCGTGAAGATTTTTGGGGATGCAAACCTCATCATACAGCAGGTCAAAAACACTTTTTAGACGAAAAATATTAGACTGAAGGCCTACAGGGACGAGGTATGGAAACTCAGAGACTCATTTGTGTTTTTTGAACTGTCATATATTCCTAGAGATTTGAATCATCGGGCTGATTCTCTGGCTGTCTCTGCAAGTCGGTTTATTCCTCCTTTACCCCCTAGGCTCAGCTATGATGTTCAGGTCAAGTACAAACCCTCTCTACCAGACAATGTAAAATTTTGGAGGGTGTTTGAAAAAGATGGGGAGTTGAGTAAATTCCTTCAGTTAGTGGATGAATTCTCTGACATACACATAGACCAAGAAAACCTTAACCTGGAGGAATCCAAGCAGCTCAAGCTAAAAGATAAAGTGACTGAGCACGATATTGTCCAATTGACCAGAAACCACATACCCCAAGGTCTAGTACCACTGGAAGAACTGTTTGATCACAATGACATCCCTTTCAATCCTGCCAAAAGGGAGCTAGATCCTGCTATCCAAGAGCACAACATAGGCAGCTAGAGCCATCCAAAACTGATAAATCTATCCACTGGGATGACTGCTGAACATAAATCCGAATATTGCAACTTAATAGAAGAGTTTCCTGATGTCTTTGCATGGAAATATAGTGACCTAAAAACATATGACACCAACATCATCCAGCACAGGATTCCTTTGGAGAAGGACACCATTCCTTTCAAACATAAATTGAGACCCATCAGCCCTATTCTATTGCCAGTGATTGAGAAAGAGATCCACAAACTCCTTAAATCCAAGATCATAATCCCCATCAGGTATTCCAAGTGGATTGCAAATCTAGTAGTGGTGAGAAATAAAAATGGAGAAATCAGGTTGTGTGTGGATTTTAGAAACCTGAACAAGTGTTCCAAGAAAGAAAACTATCCACTGCCCAAGATTGAGCATCTACTGCAGAGAGTCTTGAGGGCCAGGGTTATGCCCTTCCTTGATGGCTTCTTTGGATACAACCAAGTTGCTGTGCACCCGGATGACCAAGAGAACACTGCCTTTACCATTCCCTGGGGCACCTTCATATATGCTAAAATGCCATTTGGGATAATGAATGTTGGGGCTACTTTTCAGAGAGCTATGGATCTAGATTTTGTAGGGATAAAAGATAAATTTGTGCAGATATATTTGGATGACTTAATAGTTTACTCTCATAGCCATCATGATCACTTGCAACATTTAAGGAAGGTATTTCTAAAGTGAAAAAGGTATGGAATATCACTGAACCCCAAGAAGTCCCAGTTTGCACTCAATGAAGGAAAGATCCTAGGCCACATAGTCTCAGATGAAGGTGTAAAGATCGATCCGGTAAGAGTGGGAGCAATTCAGCAGCTGTCAATACCAAGGTCAAAAGAGACATTCAGTCCTTTTTAGGCAAGATAAACTTTGTCAAGAGATTCGTTCCAAATTTCTCCAAGCTGGTAAAGCACATAATAGCCATGCTAAAAAGGGATGCAGAAATAAAGTGGACTGACCAGGCAAGAAATTCTTTTGAAGAAATTAAGAAATCCATCATGGAGGCCCCAACCCTGATTAGTCCCGACTACACCAAGGGTTTTTACATTTTCTCTTTTGCATCTTATGACACAGTGGAAACTGTACTATTACAAAAGAATGATGAAGGTATTGATCATCCAATTTCTTTTTTCAGCAGGACCCTGAGAGATGCTGAGCTGAAGTATGACCCAATTGAGAAGCAGGATTATTCTCTCATAAAATCTTTGAAGAAATTCAGAATCTACATTCTCCATGCAAATTTCATTGCATATGTCCCTTCAGCTGCAGTGAAGGATGTTTTGACTCGGCCTGACATTGATGGGAAGAGAGCTAAGTGGATTACCAAACTCATTGAGTTTGATGTAGAGGTGAAACCCACCAAGTTGGTAAAAGGATTACGTCTAGAAAAACTCATGGCCAAGGAAAACTGTGAACTGCTGCGAATGAATTTCACATATGTCATATCAACAAAGGTGCAAACCATGGTAGCAGCTGAAACAGAAGTAAATCAAGATCAGGATAGCAGTCTGCCAGTAGCTGAGAACATATCTTCATGTGAGTGGTACTCAAGTATTATTCAATTTTTGCTTAAATTAGAAGTTTCTCCTAATCTCACTCCTAACCAAGCACGATCCCTTAAGTTGAAATCTGTTAAGTTTTGCATAATTGACAAACTGCTGTACTAGAGGGATCAATCTGGGATTTTTTTAAGGTGTCTAGATAGAGAGGAATCATAGCGGGTCATGCATCACTTTCATTACAATGCATGTGGAGGCCACCACTACTGGAAAACCACATCCCACAAGATATTAAAAACAGGGTACTATTGGCGAGTCCTTTTTTCTGATGTATGCACTTTTGTAAGGGCCTGTGACCAATGTCAAAGATTTGTAGGGAAGCAGAAGCTCAAATCCTTGCCCCATAGGCTTGTTCAAGTGAATGGGCCTTTCCAGCAATGGGGTCTGGATTTCATAGGTGAAATAAATCCATCTTCCAGTGGACAGCATAAATGGATCTTAGTAGCCACTGACTACTTTACCAAATGCATAGAAGCAATACCCACCAGAAATTCCACTCATCAAGTCATCATGAGATTCTTATACGAGAACATCTTCAGCAGGTTTGGTTGCCCGGTAAGGTTAGTAACTGATAATGCACAAGCCTTTAAAGCTGGGGCATTGGTTAAATTGTGAATCAATGGGTATTCAATTGGTGCACTCCACTTCCTATTACCCACAAGGCAATGGCCTGGCTGAGTCATCCAACAAAAGCTTAGTCCAGATCATTAGGAAATTGCTAGAGACAAATCAGAAAAGCTGGGATTCAAAACTTAAGTTTTCCTTATGGGATGATAGGGTGACAGATAAAAGATCCATAGGGACTTCTCCATTCAAACTAGTTTATGGCACTAAGGCCATCTTTCCTATCCAGCTCACCCTATCCAGGATAGTGGCTAAAGGTTCCGCCACTACGGAGAATATAGTGGCTAAGCATTTCGATGGTGAGAAGGTTTGGAGTTTTGATCATCAGCGTTGTGGAATCTTTGCTCACTGTGGCGCCGCAACTATGGAGAATACAGTGACTAGAAGTTCCGCAACTACGGTAAATATAATGATTAAAGGTAGCCAATAAATCAAAGTCACTACCGATCGGAGGGAATGGAAACTTCGGCATCAGAGGTGCTAAAAACTAATCGGTGGCAAAATAGTTTATTGTGAAGCCACAATTATGGAAGGAAGAAATATTACAGCTTTCGATCGATGACGAGGATCATTCTGACAGCGCGACAATAGATGAACTCTTCGGCGATCGAAGGAACTAGAGACAATGCAACGGCGATTTTAAAGCTGAAATTTCCGCAGTGTCGGTGTTGGAACTTGAAGACACTAGCCATCGACGAAATAGTCTACTAAGGAGCCGAAACAGTGGAAGGCAGACTTACTACAAGTTCCGCGACCAGAGGAGAACTTCAGTGATCGGAGGTTCAAGGAACTAACGATCGGCGAGCTAGTCCTTCAAAGAGCTAAAACTACGGAAGACAAACAGACAAGGCCTTCGATAAATTAACAGAAAAGCTTTCGATAGCGTAACAGTAGAAAATCATCGGCGATCGGAAGGACTAAATACAATGGATCAGTGATTTAGCTCACTAAGGAGTTGCAACTGCAGGAAACAAACTGACTACTAGTTCTGCCGTAACAGGAAATCGTCGGTGATTGGAGGAATAAAATACTAATCATCGAAGAATTTAGAACCAAGCAGCTCCATGGTGATCGGCATAACTACAGACTAGTTTGTTAAATTTCAGC